>JAUELF010276040.1:0-10637 GCA_031471495.1 Clinocardium nuttallii | reverse complement strand
TTTGACACAATGTTTTCCACTTTTAGTCATAGGTTATCCATTTAATTATAGAGATTTTCTAATTTTTGACAAAATATATTAAAAGTCGTCTGCTGCAGAATTGTCGTATGAGTAAAAGTATTAATTAAGTGGGAGGTGGGATGAGAACATTCAATAAGTCCGAGTAAGGAGAATCCGGATGATTGGTCCGCACCGATTGGAATGTTAAATGGAATGCTCGTCGCTGAGTGTCATCTGTCAGCTGGGAGTAGAAATCCAGGGCGGCAATACAAAATAGTCGCTTGTCACTTGTGTCGATCTTGCCCATTCTGCTCAACACATAGCATAATCTAATATCTGGTTAAGGAATCGAATTTGATATTGAATGGTAAAATACCATAGGTTGATATCTTTTACATCAAATCAATTTAGAATTAACCCTTTCCCACATATACTGACGCCTCTGCAGCAGACAGCTTTTTTGAAAACATAGTGACAAAAGAAGGAATTGCTCAAAACAAGCAATTTATCCTTTTGCCACAATGTTTTCCACTTTTAGTCATAGGTTATCCATTCAGTTATAGAGATTTTCTATTTTTTGGCAAGATATGTTCAAAGTCGTCTGCTGCAGAATTGTTTAATGAGGGAAAGGATTAAAGCCAAGTCCAGAAGTTCTCAAAATCATCTCCTGCAGATTTGTTGTATTTAAGAAAGGGTTAAGTAGTTTGGGAATAAAACCAGTGGGACAGCAATTCTAGTTGTTTAGCAAGAAGTTACTTCTATCTTTCTTCGGCACGTAGACAAACAGTGCATGCTCTGATGAGACTGTGCATCGTACACAGGATAAGTCTTTAGTGTTCACAAAGGCAACAAGGACCCCTTTTGGCATGATGCAGTGTGTGACATCAGTACACCATTAGCCAATCAAAGTGGACTTCCAAGGACATCTTTTGTGGACACAAGCCAAGATACCATTAAGAAATCGGTACTTTTTGCTTGTATGGGAAAATCTATTTCCTTAACCCTTTCCTTGATGTATGGGACATTTAACCTCTCTACGGCTGACAGCATCATATTTTGAAAGAATTTTTGGAAAAGGGACTTTGTTTGCAACAAACAAATTCTACTTTTCACACAATATTTTCAAATCCACTATAAAATAGCATTAAAGAACTATAATCCTTGTTTCCTTCTTTTTGCTTGGATGATTTTAAAGCATAAACCATTTACCACATTTTTGACGCCTCTGCAGCAAACAACTTTTGAAAATTATGTTTGCCACTATGTTTTTAATTTTATTCAGCAATTAAACTATTAGTTATAGAGAGCAGTAGCGTTTCCTGATTTATGACTAAATGTTTTAAAAGTCGTCTGCTGCAAATTTGTTGTATGCGGGAAACATTTAATTTAAAATGCCAGGGACATGCTTATAATGAAATAAAACTTTTTCCACTTGCAGACACATATTGAAGCATTAGCAGCAGATAACTTTTAAAATATTGTGACAAAAGAAGAAATTACTCATGATGGCCAATTTCTCCTTTTGTCACAATATTTTCAATACTTAAATTAATGTACTGTAGTTTATAAAGATTTTCAACTATTTTGCCAAGATGTTTCCAAAGTTGTCTGTTGCAGAGTTGATTGGTAATGGGTTAATGAGTTGTTACAGCTTTTACTGCCCATTTGTTCTTTGTAATTACCCCTTGTCTACATGCAGACACATTTTGCTTCATCTGCAGCAGGCAAATTTTGAATAACTGGCAATATTTCTCTTTTCCCAACAATGTTTTTAACTCTAAATAATCTAATAATAATATATTTGTAGATAATTTGCCAATTTCACTTAGATGTTTTAACTCTTTCCTACAGCAAATCAGCAGCAGACAATATTTTTTCCGGCCTATTTCTTACAAAACTTGGTGGAATTCAACACAATTTTACATGAAGCTTCTATACCAAAAGGAGATATGCATATCATAAGGGTTTTACAATTTAATTTTATTTTACTGAGTTATGGCTCTTTTACTTATATTTTAAAGCAATATTTTGTCCGGCCCATTTCCTACAAACCACTGGGTTGAATTCAATAAAAATTTACATGAAGATTCTATACCAAACAGAGATGTGTATGTTATAAAAGTTTTTCAATTGCATGTTATTTTATGTTATGGCCCTTTTACTTATTATTAGTTATGGTGTAGGTCAAGGTCCTGTTTTGGTGGTATTTATTATCGTCTTCAGTGATAGTTCTTAATAAGTTTCATTTATAGAGATAGAAAGTATTGTTTCATTTCTTGAGATTTGTCCTATTTTTGCTACAGATTTGTTATATGAGGGTTTAGCAGGCAGTATAGCCTCTGGACACAACTGTCCTGGTCAACGGCCAAATGTCATGCTTTTTATATCTTTTTTGTCACTGTCAATTAGTCACAGTTGTTATGGTAATGCCAAACTATTATTTATCATTACAACCATTTGTTTTTATGCGGAAGGTGTTTAAGTGAGTTAGTTTAAATTCTTTTTTAGTACAGTGCCTATAGTGAACATTTTACTTGGATTTATTTCATACGGAAAAAGAGTTGGCTATAAAAACCTATTTGTCTCATAATATATGTCTCAATTTAGCCTTTCCCAATTGTAGACGCATCTGCAGCAGATGACTTTCGAAAGCATCGTGACAGAAGGAGAAATTACTCAAAACAAGCAATTTCTCCTTTTGCCACAATGTTTTCAACTCTATTCAATATGATTAAACTGACTTATTTATTGAGATTGTTGATGTTTTTGTCAATAAGTTTTGTAAGTCGTCTGCTGCAGAATGTTGTATGTGGAAAAGGATTAAAATCATTTTTAATGGTTAATCTAAAAATCCTAATACAGGCAATATTTTACACCTCTCCAGCAGAAGATTTCTTAATTAAAAATGTGAAAAAGGGAATAGTTTTCTAGATTTAAAACCTTTTCAAAGTAGTTGACCCCAAAAAATTTCATATGATATATGGTTAACCCTATAATATATTCCCTGTCAATATGCTACTTCAATATGTCTGATGAAAATAGTTTAACCATTTCCCACTTAGAGACACATTTTCATCTATCTGCAAAGTTGACGTTTTAAAAAAAAAGTGTTGCAAGAGGAAAAATTGCTCATGAGCAATTTCTTCTTTAACCACAACATATTTTTTATCTTTATTCAATTATAGTGTTAACATTTATAGTGTTAACAATTATAGTATTAACAATTATAGTGGTAACATTTATAGTGTTAACAATTATAGTGTTAACATTTATATTGTTAACATTTATAGTGTTAACAATTATAGTGTTAACATTTATAGTGATTTTTCATATTTTTGTGAAGATAATTTCAGATAAATTAAGTTGTCTGCTGAAGATTTGTTGTATGTGGGAAAGGGCTAACATGTGGTTTAATTAAGGTATAGTTTTGATACAAAGTTTATTTTATAGCAGTTTAAAAGGGTTTATATTAAAAAAGACTGAACAGGAAAAAAAAAGCAAGCTCAGCAAATATTTTATAATGGATGAGCTGTATGACTTACTGTTTGAGGAAAGGTTCATCAGTTACCCCTTGGAATCTCTGCCCTTTGCAAGCATGCCCCTTGAATCAATGCCCTTTGAACCGATAATGGGGTTTGAGTTTGAAGAGGAAGAAGAAATAACCAGTATCATGTCTGCTAACGACTTGTTCAAGGAATCAATTAAAGAATGGAAGTTCACGTAAGTTTTGTTTGTTTGTATTGTGTTTAGTCAATGCATTTTGGATGTAATTGGAAGTATGAACCCTTTCCCACATATGATACACTTTCTGACGCCACTATCGCAAACTACTTTTGAAAACATCATGACAAAAGAAGAAATTGCTTAAAACAAGTACATTTTACTAATAATCAGATTTTTTCTTGTTTCTGCTTAAATGTTTTAAAAGTCGTATGCAGACTTGTTGTTGGTGGATAAGGGTTTACTGCAGATGTCTTTAGACACTTTCTGATGCCTCTGCAGCAGACAGCTTTTTAAACACATGGAACAAAAGAAGAAATTGCTCAAAACAAGCAATTTTTCCTTTTGCCACAATGTTTTCCACTTTTTGTCATAGGTTATCCATTCAATTATAGAGATTTCCTATTTTTTTACAAAATATGTTCAAAGTCGTCTGCTGTAGAATTGTTGTATGAGGGGAAAGGTTAAATCCAAATGACCAGGGCGAGTCAATGCGATTTATATTGTTTGGTATTTCTCTATTGCTGAAACAAACAAGAGTTGGAAAGGGAGATAGTGTTTCCTTTGATATTTTCAGAGCAAGTTGATCTGCTTAAGTCACGTCTACCCACTTTTACTGGAGAACAATTAAAATGTTATATTTAATGCAAAATTCTTCTATTAACAAGATAATAATTAATTCAATCATAGTATATGTAGATTTGTGTTTTTTGACGAAATCACAAAAGGATTTTTATTGATTAAAATGCGATTTTACACCTGAAGCGTCATAATGTTAACATCTGTTTTAAAACATTAATCACACGTTCATGTTAACGTCTGTTTTAAAACATTAAGCACACGTTCATGTTAACGTCTGTTTTAAAACATTAAGCACACGTTCATGTTAACGCATATTTCCAGACACATGGAATCTCTAAGAATATTGCATTTTCTTCTTCCTTTAACTCTTCAATGATAAAGACGTCCTTTCACTACTGCGTGTAGCAGACGACATATGAAAACACTATGGGGAAAAGGAGTAATCTTTTAAAAAGATTATTTTTTCTTTTTCCCAAAATGTATTCAACTCTGTTTAACAATTACACGACTAATTTTAAATATGGCATACATTTCCTGATATTTTCAAAGGAGACGACTCCGAAAATACCTTATCCGGAAAATAGATAATAAACCAATCTAGAATAAATAATCTCTTTACCTTCCGCATCAAGCATCTTAAATCCATCTGGTTAGTATGTCATTACAGTCCATATAGTACTAGTTCAATTATTTACGATAAATTATTCACACGCGAACAAGATGAATTGTTTTAGATCAAAACGGATGGTAATTTGTCATTTAATTGAATCATACAAAGTCACAATTAAAAAAACTGCATATTGACACTTAACTGACAGGCCCCGAAGACAATATCAAAGCGTAATGCGTTAACCTACACTGAACCTATGTTAATTGTATCATATTCAAGATCGCTCGGATTTTTATAACATTTTACTCCAAAAGAAGCACTACCTCGATCTACGTTTCAGGTCGCGTCACGTTTCAATGTTCACTGAAGAAAAACTACCCGTGACGTTATAATATCAATGCACAAATGAGATATCGCGAGAAAACCAACATTATGGCATCTGCGTAATGTATCGACCCAGATCAGCCTGCGCTGTCCGCGAAGCCTGATCCGGGCCGACACATTCCGTCTCCGAGGAATAGAGGTATAGAGAAAACAGAAAATCTACAAGAGGCGAAAAGTGTATGCCCGGGTTAGCCTGCACGGCATGTTTAGGCTGATCAGGTCGACACTTTACGCAGATACCACAGTGTTGGTTTTCTCGCGAGACGGCTCAAATCCCGAATGTCCGTTGGGCTACCATTCTATATTTTTTTTACGAAACACGTGCAATTAGAGTCAGCTGTAAGGCTCCCCTAGAGTTATCACTCCTTGCCAAAAAGAACAGCGTCACGAACCTTTTTTGCGTGACGAACACCGATTCTCGTCCGTCTCATTAAACAGGTCTGACATTGCAATCACCCCGTGTTGATTCGCTTCCTCCCTTCTGTCTTTAACAAAAGGACTAACACTTTAGAGCACTTTATAAAGTGATGTGACGGTCACTGTGCAAGGCTATACAATACTACTTACAATGCACCCGGGGTAGTATGATACCCGCTTTAAGGTAGATTCTATCTGGATATGTTTACATAACCCGACCCCAAGGTCCTTTCCTCCCTGGGGTATACGTTTCGGTCGTTATAGGGCGCTCCAAATTGAATGATATTGGAAGTAGGGACAGTCGACAGAATCTTGCATGTTAATTGAGGCTTATAATGTCTCAGCTGAAATGTCTAGGAATACAAAGCCAAACATGCAGCCTTATATTTAAGTGCGGTATATGGAATTTCATATAGTCCCGTGCCTTCAATACATTGAACATTTCATTTATGAAAACCCTTAAAGTATTATTATGACTATGATTATACTTTACATCGGTCCAATATAATTCCTATCTTACCATCTCGCAGATGCCGGAAAATTCGAATTGCTATGACCTATACCACAATTATAATATTACACAAAGAATGATATCATTTGTCATAATTGCTTCTTTCTTAGCAATGTTTCCAAAAGGATTTTGGCTTCTCTTAGATCTGAATATCCGTGACATAGTTAAAATAAGATATTATTCTAAAGTTTAAATTGAGTGCCCTAATACAAGCTATGTCCCCGTCAACCGACAAGACATGGGCCCGTCAACCGACAAGACATGGGCCCGTGCATGAGGAAAGTTGACTTTTCTATACTGTCTAGATTCAGATCATCTCGTTCACCTGATCAGTCTTATCAGAATATACACAACGTGTCAGCACCTTCTAAAAATCGTATGGAAGTAATATGTGAACAGTGACACTCTTGATCAGATTGTGTGAACGTAAAGACTGATCAGGATCTATAGGCCTACTGTTCAGAAAAGCCAACGCATATCATTGCTCCGTCACCGATTCACATTGTGTTTACACGGAAGGGGCATAACTCTGGTTCGACGAAAACACATGCCTTGTACAACTACAGCTCGTAGTGGTTTGTAGAATGTTGTATCCGAGTGTCAGCGGTTTACTGCATACTTCCTGTAACTGACGGACGAACGCATGCGATACCACCATACTTATATCATACAAATTCGCCCGTGTCGGTATGTCACTATAACATAGATATGTAAAGCTTTCGAACATAATAAAAAAAAGTGTGGCAAAAGGAGAAATTGGTCGTTATATTACTGAAACTGAAAGCGATAAAGAAGACGCAGATCACGATAAAAGGATGTGCATCATTTGACCGGGCTGCAGGAAATGAACACAATTTAGACGATGTTAGTGTATCATATGTCAGCAATATTACTGTTTTTGGCAATATTTGAGTTTTTGGTGTTTTTTTGCAAAAGATAAAAATCTTACGACAATATGCATGCAGCAAATTTGAAAAAAATTTGATCACAAAGTGTATGCAGAAATTCAAGACGTTCAAATAAAAGATAAGGATTATTTTAAAACGGGGGGTCATTGAGTGACCATATGGTCAGGACGGAGGGTATTGTAATGTCAGGGAGTAAATTACAGGCTACAAGTGGATGTTGTGACTAACTAATTAGACTGGACCATGTTTTATTGACCATCAGATATCTAATCGCCATAGTCATTCTGTCGCATCGTTTTGAGCTGGGATCAGATGACTGGTTTAAAGCCGACATACACAGTAATTCAGTTTTATCTTCATGATAATTGTAAGTTTTTGCCATTAAGGCTATACGTTGTGCCGATATTTCATCTACCGTAGATCAACTGACTCATTACGACGCATGAGCAGCAGATCACGTGATACTCTTTATAGTGAACAAAGAAAATGTCACTCGAGGTTTCGTCTCCAAATTTTAAAATTCACATTTTAAGTCTTTTTATAACATACCCATTTCATACAAAGGAAATCTTCGTGAACAATAAATATCGTATATCAGAAAGTTTATTTGAATTCTAGCACGTCGAAGCCACACTTAGTCTACTTTCGTTTCGTTAAGGTGTGGATTTGAAGAAATATAATATCACACGTGGTCGTTAAATAGCGCCACGTCCCAAGAGCATCGACCTTCGAGACTTTGCAACCAGTAAAAATCTATATCAACTACGGTTCAGCGTATCCTGGTCAATGTCTTACAGACTTCCTCGACACGCATGGAAAACAGGTTTGACAAACATTGACTGCACAAATGCCCAATATTATCGTAGCGATGTATTAATACGCAAATCTCCAAATGTCCAGCTTCGCTTAACGTGTACTACTGAAGCCAGTAAAACAGGTCTCAGAATATACATGTACCATCTTACATACCGTCAATATTGCGTACGAATATCTTGTGGTTTTTTTTTCAAAGTTTACCTTATATAGAAGGCGAGTGTTTTAGACCTGACACTTTTCTTAGTGATCTGTTAGCCTGTGTATAATGGTAAAACTATACAAATCGGTTAACACAGAATGGGATAAAGGCTGTTATTTGATTGGTGGATACCATACTGTTAGCCAATCAGGGCGTTCAGTTAGAGGTCACTAAACACCAAATACATTCCTTCTTTGTTTCCATGTAAATCAACCCGTTTCAGATTATTGAAAAGAGTTACCTCTAAGCTTTAAAACAATCAAAATACAACTTGGTGGTCATGCATTATACAAGAAAGACATTACCAGGCGAAAATAGTTACCGTCATATTGGACCAAATCAGGCCCGGACAAAACCTGTGTTTAGCATTCTCAACTTTCACTTTCAAACAAGGTCAAAATACTAAATGTGATCAAATCAATTATTTCCAGCGCATCCTATACAAAATTACAATTAATTTAAACTCAATACCATAAATGCAATGCATTTTTGTGATGGTATACACTAATTCCTACGTAGAAAAGGTTTTTAAATGACTATTTGGCTCGAGATCAGCATGACAGCGGATGTATTTGGAGTAATTTGACCTAGATAGGTTACCTCCCCTGGTATCACGCTATCGCATATACAAAAGTTAATTTTGCTAAAAACAAAATGTTCAGGTTCTTTCTGTTAGAGTAACACAAACATTAATAACACCGTGTTTGCTAAATACAACAACTACCATAGTTGATAACATTGTTAGAAACGAGAAAATCAACATTGTGGATTCTGCGTAAAGTATCGACCCGAATCAGCCAAAGCATGCCATGTAGGCTTACTCGGACAGACAGCTTTCGCCTCCAGTGGATTTTCTTATATGTGAATTATAACACGATACCTCTATCCCCCCTGAGACGGAATGTATCGACCTGGATTAGCCTGCGCGGACTGAGCAGGCTGATATGAATCGATAGTTTACGCAGAATCGATACTGTTGGTTTTCTCGTGGAACGGCTCAAATGTATTGAGCATATAGACCAATCTATCCTGATCCTACAGTGTATTCATCAATTGAAGAGGACTCAAAAGTCACCTGAACCATAGTAAAGATAAATGGTTTCTTTTTCGACCAAGATGTATTAGAAACAAACAATACACGCAGTTTAATATTACAAGACTATTACGTTTCTGTTTCTTTGCTTTATGCCGTTTACAACTATATTTCAGTTATATCACGGCGAACGCTCCCTTATTCATGAAACAATTACTAGGCTAAGAAATGTGACTTGTCAATGGGCACTGATTACACCATGAGCGCAGCGACTGAGGATCAGCCCGTAACGCTCAATTCCAGATCCCCAACGCTAACCACTCGGCCATGGGGAATTCCTTAACTGTTCGGTGTATGTGTATATTTTGATTGTTGTGTTGTGTAACTGTACATAAAGCATTCACTATCCTAAAATCTACAAGAAGTATTAAGTCAATACGGAAGAGATCAAGTACAGTCTTACCAAATTTGTGGCTTTTCGAGAGTTTGAGATTATAATTGAAAATTTTCGAACAAAAAAACTTTATAACCACCTATACCATTAAAACAGGTTATTCTTGTCTTAATTTACATGAATGCATAGATATCCATCTTAAAATAAAACGGAAAAGTGCATTATATCTTTCGGCGGGACTTAGATGTTAAACAAATGATCTAGATTGTAGACCAATCATATATTGTATTTAATGAATAATGTCGAAGAAATAAAGGAAATGAAACGTTTTGATTTGTTCATAGTTAGGTTGGCGATCATACGAGAGGCACTAATAAGGTGAAGTTTTAAAATGAATGTTCTGTATACTATCCTTTAATTGTTTTCCTTCAGAAATAAATTTCAGTGAAAAAAATCACTGAACAAATACGAAATATGAAAATATTTAAGGGCAAAATTTTAATTATTTTTGAAGCATTATAAGTTTTTTAAAAGTTATTTGTTGTCAACTGAAACGTATACACCTTTTGGGAGCATCGCGTAATCTCCAGTCATGTGGCGTAATCTCGACCTTGGTAATCTATTTATAGAAACTGAAGCTTGATGAAGATGGCCGATTAGCCTTGGGTTAACACATAGATTATTGTTTATGATTTAGAAGTTGATACTGGGAAAAAGATATAAACAAGTTCATTCCATCGTTTCCGTTTACTAATTATTTCTGAGAGTTTACATAATATTGGCTGACACGTGGTATAGAGATTTTTAATTTAATTGAGAACCGGCGGGTGCAGTTTGTGTGGAATAAAAGCGTTTGATGCACACATTTAAACGAAAAAAGGTAGAGGAAGTAACTAATTTAAATAAAAAAAACTTCATATATCATGTTTACAGAAGTGAATATGGTTAAATTATTACAAATACCAGGTGTAACAGTGACTTAAAACAAAATGTCGGAGTCGTAGTGTGGAGAGGGTCTTTTTACATGTTTATGAATTACCTCCCTTTAGTGAGAAAAATATTA
>JAUELF010276029.1:0-10637 GCA_031471495.1 Clinocardium nuttallii | reverse complement strand
ACATTGTGTCAAAAGGAGAAATTGCACGTTTTGTGCAATTTCTTCTTTTGTCACTATGTTTTCAAAAAGCCATCTGCAGCAGAGGCGTCAGAAAGCGTCTATATGAGGGAAAGGGTTAAAGATTTAAATGCATTGCATGTTGGAAAGTGCTTAACCCTCTCCATTGTACATTGTATATACACATTTTGAGCAATTTCTCCTTTTGCCAGAATATTTTCAACTCTATTATTGATTATACTTTCATTTATAGAGAGTTGTGTCTAGATATTTACATAGCCATCTGCTGCAGATTAGTTGTTTGTGGGACGGGGTTAAAAATATTCATTTATTTTGTCTTTCTACCAGAATGGTTTTACTCCCCTTCATATTGCCTGCAAGAAGAACAGAATAAAGGTTGTAGAACTGCTGCTGAAGTATGGAGCATCCATTGAAGCAACCACCGAGGTAAGGGAAACATTAGTTCTTTGATTAATTCATATTCGCTTCTTTCATCAATGTTGCAAAACTTTTCATACATTTTTATCACCATTTTACAATATATGCATCTTCTATGTACATTTTTGATACTAAATTTCTGTTGTTTAATCCTTCCCATTTACAGCCATATTTTGAGACATCTGCAGCAGACATCTTTTGAAAACACTGTGGTAAAAGGAGTAATTACTACTTATCAACATTTTCACCTTTTATCGCGATGTTTTCAACATTATTCAATAATTAGGCTTTCATTCACAGATTTGCTTTAAGTGGGAAAGGGTTATTGTCATTTTTCATGGATACATCGTAGTGCTTATTTTCATGATGTACATTTGTATATATTTATACTTGTTAGCAGCTATTTGTCCTCTTTTTTTCCACAATGTTTTCAAAAAGTTTTCTACTGTACTAGCTTGAAAGGTTATCCTTAACAAGAATACGCCTCAAATCCATGTTTATTATTGGTTTAATATAAACAGACTGTAACTATTTAAAATGATAACAATGGCTTCCCCCGCCTTGGTGCTCGTAGTTGTGGGGTAAGCATTAAGACTGATGTATCGGTACAGGTAGTACTAGAAAATTACCTCTGAAATGCCTTGCTATAACTGAAATACTGTTGTGTTAAAAAAAATAATGTAAAACATCAATTGAGGATACAAACTGTTGAATTGAAGTCAATCATTTTCTTACTCTCATCAAATTATTGCATTAATTCCCTTTGTATCAGCTTATTCCAGGGTTCACTTATTTCCTTCAAAATTGGGAAAAGTGATTCAATTTTATAATTCATTGCAATAATATGGAAGCTCTATTAACAATAGAACAAGTCACTAAGATTAAGAATTAAGAGTGTTTAACATTCATAGGAACTTGTAAGGATAAAAAAATGTCTATCTCTCATCTCTTTTTAAGAAAATCATGAGATCATCAACTGTCAAAGTATAACAGAAAAATGTTTTGCATTTTATGTTTGATTTTTCTTACTTACAAAAATATATTGCGCTGATTTTCAAATTATGTTCAGCAAAAAAATGGTCAACTTTACTGTTCACAAATTATGCCATGCACTCATTTTCATATTCTGCAGTTATCTAATTGTATTTTTTTTATAAATAATAAAATGCCCTTTTTACTAAAAGCTTGCTCCAATGTACAAACTGGGAGACCTTTTTTGTTCCTTTCTTGGATTTCAGTTTCCTTTTAACCCTTTCCCACATACAACAAATCTGCAGCAGAAATGTCTATTAAAAAATATGGAAAATTAATTACTGCAAAAAGTTAAAAACATTGTGGCAAAAGAAGAAATTGCTGGTTTATTTAACAATTAAGCTTTCCTTTATGGAGATTTTTCAGATTTTTGTCACTGTTTTAAAATCGTCTGCTGCAAAATTATTGTTTGTGGGAAAGCGTAAAAGCCATTTCTTCCTAGTAAGGAGTTATCTATCTGTAGGCGAAAGTATGTAAATTGGAGAAATTTTCTACAACATCTTCGTTGAAGAATCGATTATATATATTAAATCGTTATTTTGAAATTTTGAAAAAGTTTGCAAGCACTTTTAAAAAATTGGCTTCTTATGTTCACTGTTAAAATTTACCTCTGTTAATCCATTACTTTGCTATTTCCAACATACCAATGCATTTTGACACCCGAAGCAGACAAACTGAGTCAAATTCTATTTTAAAACTTAAATTTGATATAAAGAGATTTCCCATATTTTTGTTTAGGTGATTTCAAATTATCTGCTGCAGATTTATTTGATGTGAAAAAGGGTTAATTAATGAATAATTCCTCTTGCCTGTCTATAAGGCAAGATATAAAAAACATATGAGCTGCTTCTGGCAGAATAATTCTTGTTGCATCTTTAAGACTTAACATGACCTGTAGGTGTATAAGCATTATAAACTTAGCCTTACTGTGTTTTGTTCAAAGATATTAGGACTGTGAAGGCTTTGATCAGACTGCAAGTTAAAAGCTAAATTGAATCTTAACCCTTTTACACACACAACAAAGGGGCAGCTGAAGCTGCTCATATTCATTGCAGATTTTATTCTTGGGCTCTTTAACAACTTTATAATTATTTGCCATGAAGCGCAATTATGTTTGTGCCATACAAATGCTGATGTGATGGGTTATTAGAGGACAAATAATATATATATTCTCATCTTACTGTCTTATTTAACATTCATCTGATGTATTATTTTTAGATTTGATTCTTTGGAAACATCTGAGGGGGAAAAAAGTATATAGTCTGGAGTATAATTTTGACCCAATGTTAACCCTTTCCAAGCTATAGACGCATCTTGACACATCTGCAGCGGACGGCATTTTGAAAACATTGTGACAAAAGAAGAAATTGCAGCAGATTACTTTTAACCCTTTTCCTCAGACGATAATTCTGCAGCAGACGACTTTGAACATATTTTATCAAAAAATAAAAAATCTCTATACCGGTAATTGAATGGATAATCTTTGACTAAAAGTGGAAAACATTGTGTCAGAAGGAGAAATTGCACGTTTTGTGCAATTTCTTCTTTTGTCACTATATTTTAAAAAAGCTGTCTGCTGCAGAGGCGTCAGAAAGTGTCTATATGAGGGAAAGGGTTAAAAAACATACATTAAAATGGATGGTATTCCTACAAATGAAATATATTAAGTAAATATTGAGCAATTTCTGTGTTTGTCAATGTTTTCAAAAGTTGTTTAAAAATTGCTTCAGACAGTGTCTGTTTTTTGGAAAGGGTTAAAATATATCTGGTTAACAGGTAATTGATATCTTCCAATGCCATAAGACAGTAAGATAAGAGTCACAGTTTCTAGAAACTAGTATTTCGTAGTTGATTGCATGCTATTTCATCATCACATTTCAGTCTGGATTATCCCCCCTTCATGTCGCATCATTCATGGGTCATATGAACATCGTCATTTATCTGATTCAACACGACGCCAAACCCGACTACCCGACAGTTCGTGGCGAGACAGCACTCCACCTGGCTGCACGTGCTCAGCAAACAGATATAATTAGGATACTGCTGCGAAATGGTGCGACTGTAGATGCACGTGCAAGAGTAAGTACTACCAAATGACGCACATTATTATCATTTAAGCACATACACGTTCAGTATCCTTGATGAAATTAATACCCTCTTGTTGTTTGTTAAATGTCTTGTGAATTTCTCTTTTTCCTAGTTTGCTTACTTGGATATGTGAATTTAGGATGTGTGAGATAATGTGTTCACATTTTTAACTGAGGCTGTTCCACTATGTTCACAAAAGCATGATACAATATGGCATATGTATCTGTATATCTTAATCATTTGACTGCTATAATCAAATTTGTGTAGCCTTCCCTAAAGAGTCCGACCAGCCGGCACATACACACCATCTGACCAAGGCTCTATAGTGTTGGCTGTCCAACTCAATGCTGCCATCTTTATATTCCTTAAGTTGGTTATAGTGGACTCTTTTAAACGCAAGTCTATACAAATCCATTTTAAAAACTCACCATTA
This sequence comes from Clinocardium nuttallii, assembly GCA_031471495.1. Taxonomy (NCBI): domain Eukaryota; kingdom Metazoa; phylum Mollusca; class Bivalvia; order Cardiida; family Cardiidae; genus Clinocardium; species Clinocardium nuttallii. The sequence continues at coordinate 6,649 of JAUELF010276029.1, read as the reverse complement.
AAAGGGTTAATAAGCTTGGTATGAATATTAACCCTTTCCCTCATATGACAATTCTGCAGCAGACGACTTTGAACATATTTTGTCAAAAAATAAAAAATCTCTATAATTGAACCTATGACTAAAAGTGGAAAGCATTGTGGCAAAAAGAGAAAATGCTTGTTTTGAGCAATTTCTTTTTTTGTCACTGTTTTCAAAAAGCTGTCTTCTGAAGAGGCATCATAAAGCATCTATATGAGGGAAAGGGTAAATGTTTGAGCTGACATCAATGTCTCTGATGAACCTGTGCATATGCATAATTGTGGGACAGCCGTCTCTGTTAGTCTGCTACTATTACATTGTTGGGTCAGGTATACACCAAGAATCTCGGGGCCGTTTTTGACATGGTGTAGCAAGCAATAGACTATAGAGACAACCTTTTTGTGGAGCAAATGGTTTAAACCTTTCAAGGTCCGAAAGAAGTTTGCTTCATTATTGGTGTATTGATCAAATTGTATTGGTCAGTTGTTAAGTTTACAAAATCAATTATATATTTTCTAATGTACAATACATAAGATAACGATATATAAGGGGAGGTAACCAATCTAGTCGCCATTGTTGGTTTTCATGCTAGACATGTTTATTTACTTGTGTAAGCTGGATACCAGACATATCTTCACTGTATGCCAATATGTAAAGGAATGCTTTGCAGAACACCATTCTAGACGTGTAGACTCAGTGGTTTATAACAAGCTAGAAAGAAAGATAAAATGAGGCAGCAATAGGTTTCAGCCACTATTGATGCAGGACTTTTAACATTTAACGCTGATTTATAAAGCCTCTGCAGTTAATGACTATTGCAAACATAATTGGAATAGGAGAAATTGCCATGAGAAACTTCTTCCTACAACCACACTTTTTCCAATTCTATATCAAAAGTATATAATGTCATATTTTCAGATTTTACATTTTTTCCCCAAAATATTTTTAAAAGCAGACAACTATAAACAATTAAATGCTTGGTTACACTAGAATGAGAGAGAAATTCCTTTCCCCACAATATTACCAATAGTTTAAACTGCAAAAATGCATGAAAATATGTCTTTACCTCGGAGGGAATGAGGAGATATTTTGAGTTTCATGTTTAACCCTTTCCCTCCTACGACAATTCTGCAGCAAACGACTTTGAACATATTTTGTCAAAAAATAGAAAATCTCTATAATTAATTGGATAACCTATGACTAAAAGTGGACAACATTGTGGCAAAAGGAGCAATTTATTTTTTTGTCACAATGTTTCAAAACGCTGTCTGCAGAGGCATCAGAAAGCGTCTATAATTATGAGGAAAAGGGTTAACATTGCTGTGAAAATGATTTCAGTCTTCAATGACTAGTCTTTAAAACTATTGATTTGTTCTGGCTGTTTATTGAAAAAAAATGGAAGAAATCCTTCTGTCTACATCTCTTGCTATTAGTAATTCAGTTCTCTCTCTCCCTTCCAACAATGTTTCAAGTGCTGCTGATGTAGGGTCATATACATGTTAAACCTTTACCATTTGCAGACACATTTTGCTGCAATTGCCGCAGAGTCCTTTTGAAAACATTGTGATTAATGCAGAAATTGCCTATGATTAGCAATTTCTCATATGCCCACATTGTTTTCAACTCTTTTCTTTTTACTCTTTTATTCAAAGAGATTTTTAATAAAGATGAGGGATATGGTGCAATGCTGTGCTTAGAAATATGATTATGGACTGTGTTAAGTATTTTTGAGGTTTATGTTACATATCAATGCCATGGAAAGGATTATAGATTTCACTATGCCAAAACACCATTGATTGGTTCTGACAGTTTAATGAACAATTTTAAGAAGTCTTCCTGCCTACATCTCCTGGTATTTGTAATGCTCTACTCCTATATACCCTTTCTCTTGTGTAGATGAATTTTGAAACACCTGCAGCAGATGACTTTTGAAAACCTTGTAGCAAATGGATAAATTGCTCATTGTGAACAATTTCGATTGTTTTCTAATAAAGTTTACTGGAGAAGTTACCAAGAGACCTCTACATATGTGGGAAAAGATTGAATTCAATGTTCAACATTAACTATTTATACTTTTTAAGTTGTTTGGTATGAAACTATTTGAGCGAAAGAATTGTTAACATCTAAAACATTTGTTTTTTTGATACAGAGTTGTAACAATGTTTTTCAACACTTCGTCTGCTGTATAAAGAGTCTGTTGTATCAGGGAAAGGGTAGAAAAAAGGCAGAACTTGGATACAATATTGATTGAAACTTGGCAATATTTTCCTGACAAATATGGAGGGAGATATTTACTTCTGTAACCCGGCAGAATACATTAATCTTTGAGACTTTGCAAACAGAAGTAATTTTCTGGAAATTAACCCATTCCCAGATGCAGATGCATTTTAATGCATCTGCAGCAGGCAGTTTTTAAAAGCATTTTGGTAACATTTGTCAAAATGTTTTGAATTCTGTTCAATAATTATATTTCCTTTTATAGAGATTATAATTATCATCTGCTGCAGATGTGTTTTCATGTAGGAAAGGGCTAAATCTGACTTCTCTGTTTTGTATTATCCTTCTGTAGCCCACTATCCATGTCTGAACTGCTCTTCATTATTAGATCCACTGGCTGAGAGCCAGTCAAGCTTATGTCACGGCGAAGTGTCCGCCAGGCGTTGTGGGTGTGTGCATCAAAATTTTCCTTCAAACAACTTCTTCTCTGTCCTTATATGGCTATAGTGAAAATTTAAAAAAATCTTCTCCAAAATTGTCTGTCCTATTTTCCAAATAGTGTTGTAAAAATGTTCCTAAGGGAACCAACCCTGTATCAGATGCCATTTTCTCCTTCGAATAGTAGAGAGAGTGCTGTCATGAGACATCTCTTGTTTTACACTATGTTTAAAAGATGTGTGGTACAAAGGTGTTACAACGTCACTTATTTCTGGTATACTATTTAAATCTTTTTTCTTTGTTTTTTCAGGAACAGCAAACTCCGCTTCACATTGCAGCTCGACTGGGAAATGTTGATAATGTGGTGTTACTGTTACAACATGGGGCAAAGGCTGACGCCACCACTAAGGACTTGTACACTCCACTTCACATCGCATCTAAAGAGGGACATGAGGAGGTGGCATCTGTTCTCCTTGAAAATGAGGCCGACCTCAGTCTCACTACCAAGGTAATTTTGTGATGTATCTACCTTTTCCAAAATGTAGACATATTTCTAACTACCAAGGCAATCTGGTGATTTATCTACCCTTTCCAACATGTAGACGCATTTTGACAACTTTTGAAGACTTTGTGTAAAAAGAAAGGGTAAACTTCATTGTGAGTTTAATAGCTTTGCCTAAATGTTTTCAATTTCGGTTTTTGAAGGATTGTTGTATGTTGGAATGGTTTAACCATTCCCCTGATACCAGGGACTGCTGATACATGTACAAACGATTCTGACACTGCGATAGTAGATGGCAAAATAACATACTACTTTCATATATGACTTGTGTATTCTTTGTGACAGAAGCTTTCTAGTTATATCAAACTGTTTGATCTAGCAGTCTTGACTTTTTACCTACTTTAACCCTTTCCCTCTTGCAGACACATTTTGAAGCATTTACAGAATTCCAACTGATATGTGGGCTTAACTTGTTTGCATTGGTGTTTAAACAACACATCTTGTTGTTTTACAGAAAGGGTTTACTCCCCTACATATTGCTGCTAAATATGGCCAATTGAAGGTAGTCAAACTGTTACTGCAGAAGGATGCCAACCCAGATGTCCAGGGTAAGAATGGACTGACCCCACTCCATGTGGCCACTCACTATAACCATGTCAGTGTGGCCCTACTTCTCCTCAACAACAAAGCTTCACCACAATCCACTGCCAAGGTAAGGTTTTACTCTTGTATAGTTTAATAATAAAGGTAAGGTTTACTATTGGATAGTATATTAAACAAAGGTAAGATTCACTTTTGAATAGTTTATTAATAAAGGTAAGGTTTACTCTTGAAATGTATATAAAACAAAGGTAAGATTTACTCTTGAAATGTATATTTAAACAAAAAAGTAAGGTTTACTCTTGAAATGTATATAAAACAAAGGTAAGATTTACTCTTGAAATGTATATTTAAAAAAAAAGTAAGGTTTACTCTTGAAATGTATATAAAACAAAGGTAAGGTTTACTCTTGAATAGTTTATTAATAAAGCTAAGGTTTACTCTAGAAATGGTTATAAAGGCAAGAAAGATTTACTCTTGAAATGTATCAATAAAAGTAAGTTTTACTGTTGAAATGTTTATAGATAGAGGTAAGGTTATGTATATAAATAAATGTGAGGTTTTCTCATTAACCCTTTCCCTCATGTAGATGCTTTCTGACGCCTCTGCAGCATACGAATTTGAAAACTTTTGACACAATGTTTTCAACGCTATTCAATAACTATGGTTTCTATAAGGGAGATTTTCCATATTATTGTTGAGATGTTTTCAAAGGCGTCTGCGGCAGTTTTCTTGTATGTGGATAAGGATTAAGAGGTTATAGGAATTTGCAATGTTCTAGCAAAGTCAACCTGCTGGTATTACCACTATAATTTTCAAAGACATCTTCTTTTTACGCTTTCCCATATACAACATATCTGCATGAGACAACTTTGAAAACGTCTTGTAAATTCTAATGGAAAATCTCGATAAAGTAAAAGTATAATGATTGAGTAGGATTGAAATATTTGTGACAATACAGAGAAATTGATCATAACAAGTCATTTCTCCTTTTGCCATAATGTTTTTAAGGCTTTTCAATTATAAAACATCTACTTTCTTTCGAAGATGTATTTCATTATTTTGTCGTCTGCTGCAAATTTGTTGTATATGGGAAGAGGGTTATTGATAATATCTAACTTTATGTAGATTTCACCTTATGATTGTGTTTCTGCATTTCAGAATGGATACACTCCACTGCATATTGCAGCTAAAAAGAACCAAATGGACATTGCCACCACTCTGTTGGAATACTCGGCTCTTCCTGATGCAGAGTCAAAGGTATAAGAGTCCTGTGTTTGATCAACATCTCTTGTGTAAATAGGGGTCCAGACTCGGCTATTGTTTCTTTTCTGTTATTGACAAAAACTTTTGTCTCTTGAGTCACTGTTCTTCTGCCAATGACTTCCGCCAATGGGTAAAACATTATGATATAACTGAAAAACTATTGAAACGGGGTTAAAATCCAATCAATCAGTCCAGCAATATAAACTTCTTTTTGTGTTTCTGTTGCAGTCAACTTTAAAAACATTAGAGGAAAAGGAGAAATAGCAAGTAATAAATAATTCCTCATTTTACCATTTTTGGCCGGATTGCTTGATTGGCGATGTCTGTCCGTCTGTCTGTCTGTCCATCAACATTTTGGTTAAAGTTTCAGGTTGAGGCAAAATCTCAGCACTGGAAAGGGTTACTTGAAACTTTGCCCTAAGGTAACCAGTAACAAGTTCAATTGATTTCTATGGTTATTTTGACCTTGACCTTGGTTTGTCTATTTTCAAGGCCAATTTGCAGACAATCCGGCCTTACCATGTTCTTTAATTATTTTACTAGTTTGTGTTCACAGTAGGTAAATAGAAATGAAATTGAAATAGTTTTATTGAAGCTCTTTTGTCTGCATTAAAAAAAACCAGGAATAGATTATATAGATAACACATTTTTAAAGTTTCAAGAGAAACAAGAATTAACATTGCCCTCATACAAGGAAAAACATCTGGGTAAAACATGGAAACTCTATGAGTGAAAGCAAAATTATTTAATATAGTAAAAAACTGTTGAAAACATTGTTGCAACAGGGAAAATTTACCACTTTGGGAAACTTCTCTTTTTGCCACAATGTTTCAAAAGTCGTCCGCTGCAGAAGCACCAAAAATATGTTTTAATGTGGGTTAGCGCTAAATTCTTGTTTTTTGTTCACCTTTCAGAATGGATTTACTCCCATCCATCTCGCTGCCCAAGAAGGTCATACAGACATGGTCTCCCTGTTGTTGGAACACAAGGCTAACGTCAACTGTAAATCTAATGTAAGTTCTTGCTTTCATACAAAATGAAGGCTACCAACCTCCGCTCAGAATCACCATTTTTAGTAGATCTCAATTAACTCATTCTCACCTGTAAACAGTTTTGCAGCAAAATGGATTTGAAAAAACTCTATGAAAAAGATAAATGTCCTCCTTTGCCACAATTTTTTCTACTCGATTCCCCAAGCCCACAGATGTTTTTAAGGTCATCTACTGCATATTTTTTCTTTGTGAAAGAGGGTTAGTGCAATGCTTGGTAGCATGCATAAACAAAGGGAATCTGCCTAAATCACTAAATGCCATATCTTCACTTGATGTAGTAGTAGCAGTACTAAGAAACTTTTGCAAGCAGAAAGATCAACATTTTCCATATCCTGTTAAAGCAAAAAAAACCATATTTCTGCAATACATACCTTATGAATACCGGTAGCTATTTTATAGTCAAATACTTTATTGTTTAATACATGTTTTATTTGGTAAACTTTGTATATCTTGCAATGAGCTTTCCCTTATTCGACAATTTTGCAGCAGACGACTTTGAACATATTTTGTCAAAAAGTAGAAAATCTCTATAATTGAATGGATAACCTATGACTAA
>JAUELF010276028.1:0-19651 GCA_031471495.1 Clinocardium nuttallii | reverse complement strand
ATAGGGTCAGACATGCACCAATCTAGTCGCAATTGTTTGTTCATACTAGACATTCTGATTTAATATAGTTTGCTAGTTACCAGTCTAGTCACAATTGTTAGTTCATACTAGACATACTGACTTAATATAGTATGCTAGTTACCAGTCTAGTCGCAATTGTTAGTTCATACTTGACGTACTGACTTAATTTAGTATGCTAGTTACCAGTCTAGTCGCAATTGTTGGTTCATACTAGACATACTGACTTAATATAGTATGCTAGTTACCAGTCTAGTCGCAATTGTTAGTTCATACTAGACGTACTGACTTAATATAGTATGCTAGTTACCAGTCTAGTCGCAATTGTTAGTTCATACTAGACGTACTGATTTAATATAGTATGCCGGTAACCAATCTAGTCGCAATTGTTAGTTCATACTAGACGTACTGACTTAATATAGTATGCTAGATACCAGTCTAGTCGCAATTGTTAGTTCATACTCGACGTACTGACTTAATATAGTATGCTAGTTACGAGTCTAGTCACAATTGTTAGTTCATACTAGATGTACTGACTTAATATAGTATGCTAGTTACCAGTCCAGTCACAATTGTTAGTTCATATTTGACGTTCTGACTTAATATAGTATGCCGGTTACCAGTCTACCTTTATACTTTCACAGCTTTATGTTTGGACCTTTACTGAAAGTTCTAATGTAATAAGTTTTTTTACTTTTTTATTTTATTCAGGTGATCACACAATAGAGGTGAAATATGCTGATGTAGAGGTTGCTGGAAGTCCATTCTTGGCCAAAGCCTACAACACGGCCGCCATTACAGTAACAGACATCCCTGATGGTATAGTGGGGCAACCCATAGAATTTGGAAGTAAGATTGATTTGATGTAATTAATTCTTTCCCTGAAGATTTGTCTTTAACACATTCCCTCATACAACAAATCTGCAGCAGACTACATGTACTTTGAAAACAACTAGGCAAAAACATGGAAAATAAATGGAGGTATATAATTACTGAAAAAATTGAGTTTGAGCCATTTCTTCTTTTGACACAATGTTTTCAAAAGTTGTCTGTGCTGCAGAGGCGTGAGAAAGCATGTGTTAGTGGGAAAGGCTTAATTAAAGATGGTTTTTGCAGCAGAAGGTCTGAAGACATTGTGACAAAAGGTGAAATTCCTCATTACAAGTACATTTGTAAACATGGTGACAAAAGGTGAAATTCCTCATTACAAGTACATTTGTAAACATGGTGGCAAAAGGTGAAATTACTCATTATGAGTACATTTGTAAACATGGTGGCAAAAGGTGAAATTCCTCATTACAAGTACATTTGTAAACATGGTCGCAAAAGGTGAAATTACTCATTACAAGTACATTTGTAAACATGGTGGCAAAAGGTGAAATTCCTCATTACAAATACATTTGTAAACATGGTCGCAAAAGGTGAAATTACTCGTTATGAGTACATTTGTAAACATTGTGGCAAAAGGTGAAATTACTTGTTATGAGTACATTTGAAACATGGTCGCAAAAGGAGAAATGGCTCATCGCTCACATATCGTCTTCTACAGATACATCAAAATGTCGTCTACAGGCATCCATTAATCCCATTTCTATTTGACCCAAACAGTTGATGTGACACAGGCGGGAGAAGGTCAATTGGAGATAATGGTCAACAATGGTAACCTACCTAACACAGTGGAGTCCGATGTGACGGGCGTATATAAACTCAGCTTTGTACCCGAGGAGGCCGGGAGACAAACCGTGGAAATCATCTTCAATACCGAAACTCATCCTAGTAAGCTGAACCTTTTACTTATATCTTTAACCCTTTCCCTCATATAGACGCTTTCTGACGCCTCTGCAAACATAGTGAAAAAAGAAAAAATTGCACAAACCGTGCAATTTCTCCTTTTGCCACAATGTTTTCCAGTTTTTGTCACAGGTTATCCATTCGCTTAAAGAGATTTTCCATTTTTTGACAAAATATGTTCAAAGTCGTCTGCTGCAGAATTGTATGAGTGAAAGGGTTAACAATGCCTAGGTGGCTTTCCCTCCTTGGCGCTCAGGGTTGCTGGGTTAGCATTATGACAGACTAATTAGTGTCGGGATACATGGACCAGTAGTACTGATATGTTTCACAGGAAACGCCGTGATATAACTGATAAATTGTTGAAAGTGGCATAAAACACCAAACTATCAATCAATTAATTACAATGCCTAGATGTGTTGTGGTAGAGCATCTGCCTTGGATTTGGAAGGTCTCAGGTTTGATCCCATACAGGGTTATAGCAATGAATTTAATAATGGTAGTAATGAGTTTATTATGACTTTCCCTTCTTTGCGCTCAAGACTGTTGACTTAGCATTATGACTGACTCTCTGGTGTTTTATTTATTTCTACAGATTGCCCAATCTCCTGCAATGCCATTGACCTCAGCAGATCATCAATTAGAGGCCTTGACCTTCAACTTCCTGTTGATAAGGTCGCCTCATTCTGCATCGAGTCTGAAAATGTGAGAGATGATGTGAACGCCACCGTTGATGTGATCTGTAAGTTTACTGGATGCAGATTTTGTATTCATAAAGTTTGGATTTTTTTGCTTTGGTTTCACGGTTGGCATGATCTTGCCTTGCTTGTCTTCTTGGTAGGATGATACTTAACCTTTAACCACATATAGACCCTTTCCGATGCCTCTGTAGCAGACAACTTTTAAAAAAAACATAGTGCCAAAAGGTGAAATTGCTTTAATTGCAGTCATTTATGAAGATTTTTCACCTTTTTGTAAAAATGTTATCAAAGTCCTCTGCTGCAGATTTGCTGTATGTGGTAAAGGCTTAAAGATCACTATCTAATCATCTATCCATTTGTCTGTTTACCTGTCTGTTTGTTCCTAATGCTTCGACCTAACCCATTCTCCGGTACAACACATCTGCAGCAGACACTTTTAAAATCATCGAGTGAAAAGGTGGAGGATTTCTATAAAGGAAAGTACGGTATTATTACTGAATACAGTTGGAAACATTGCGGCGAAAGACCAATTTCTACTCTGTCTGGTTAACCCTTTCCCACATATGACAATTCTGCAGCAGACTACTTAATTTGAACATATTTTGTCAAAAAATAGAAAATCTCTATAATTGAATGGATAATCTATGACTTAAAGTGGAAAACATTGTGGGAAAAGGAGAAATTTCTCGTTTTTTAGCTATTTCTTCTTTTGTAACTATGTTTTCAAAAAGCCGTCTGTTGCAGAGACGTCAGAAAGCGTTTATATGAGGGAAATGGTTAATCCTGCAATATGCCTTTTAAAAATATTGTAACTGTTAACGTCATGATTTAAAACAGGCAAAGACAAAAGATTACTTTGAATTTCCTGTCAATGACATTCATTTATATCCCTTGAAGCTGTTTTTTTCTTTTCTGGGTTGTTTAATTTGAACGTATTGAACTCTTGGATTGGTCCAGGGGTCTCCGACTATGGTCGATTTTACCGTTTTAGTAACAGGTTGACAACTGCATAAAGCATCAAACGTTGTACGTACCAGGTGAGGGTTTGAAGAACTAGTAACACGTAGATAGCGTTGTAATGGGACGATATGCTTGTCTAATAACCTACTTAAATGTAAATATCGTTCAGAAACTAGTAACAAGTAGATAGCGTTGTAATGGGACGATATGCTTGTCTAATAACCTACCCAAATGTAAATATCGTTCAGAAACTAGTATCAAGTAGATAGCGTTGTAATGGGACAATATGCTTGTCTTATAACATACTTAAATATAAATATGGTTCAGAAAATCTATTAATTTTTATTGTCTCTGACACTATAATTCTAAACTATTGATAACCGTAAACACGAGAAACAATTAAACAACAGTGCCATTTATCTATTATCTTTATCATTATTTTAAACTAAGACGACATTTGAGCGGTGCGCGCAGACTGATCCGGGCCGACACGTTCCGTCTCAGGAGAAAGAGGTATAGAGGAATGATTCCCGAAACAGAAAATCCACAGGAGACGAAAAGTGTCTATCCGGGTAAGCCTGCGATGCGCGCTTAGGCTGATCCGGGACTATAGTTGACGCAGTCCACAATGTTGGTTGTCTCGCGGGACGGCTCATTTAACTCTATGATCTATTTGCCATTTTCCTACAATGCTGTCATTTTTTGTAAAAACTGTTTGTCTTCAAATATGAAGGGTTTGTCCTAATTTTCGAAGCATATGACTTTTTGTTTAATATGTCATTTCTGGTACTCCTGTTTTAATAACTATTTGTAAGTCGCAACGTATGTCATTTGAAGTTTGAGATACAATAGTAATACTTCTGAACTTATCATTTACAACTTGAATATAGTGCATATCGCGACCGTGTTGTACATTGAACATTGGCTCCTTTTCTGCTGGGCACTTAGTTTGATACAAACCAATATGCCTTTGGTATCATGCCGTCCCACAAGAAAACCAACATTATAGCATCTGCGTAATATATCGACAAGATCAGCCTGCGCTGTCCGCGCAGATTGAACATGGCCGATACATTCCGTCTCAGGGGAATAAATGTAAATAGTAATTATTCCTGATACAGAAAATCCACAGGAGGCGATTAGAGTCTGTTCGGGTTAGCCTGTGCGGCATGATTAGGCTGATCCGAGTCGATGCTTAACGCAGAGTCCACAATGTTGGTTCTTTCGCGGGATGGCTCAGATAATCTTTAAAAGCACGCTATATTGAAGAGAAAAGCAGCAAATCGTTTAACTGTCTTAGATAAATAGAATTTCAAATATGCGACCAATAAATTATATCGGTCAAATTACGAAAGAGAGAGACAAGAAGGCTAGGTTTCATGGGCTGTAGGAATTGAAGACTGATAAATAATCTAGCTATGTTACGTGGGACGGGTATTAAAAATCTTCCTGGGGGATCAAAATGAAAGAGAAGAAAAATATGGGATCAAATAAGAACCATTTAAAATGCAGTCTCTACCTTGCTGGATTATGAATAGAGATTGCATTTGTAGAACGGCCCTATTTTGATTCCATAGTTACATATCTAATCTATTGGTTTATGTTTATACAGGAATTTGTTATATTCAAAAAGTAAATAGTTGTCAATGTTAAAACATATCAGAAGAAATAAAATAAAATTTATAATGATTGAATTGTATACAGTATATATATATATGTGTGTCTGGAGATATCCGAATGTTTAAATAATTTATAAAACTATTAATAGCTGCCAATGTTAATACATTATATATGAAATAGCAACTGCAATGCTTGCATTTTATACAAATACAAGGTACATATGTATACATTTATTATAAATTGAAAGAAGCTGTATAAATAGCGCCGTCTAACTAATGGGTTTCTGGAAAGGCAACTGGGACATTCAAATTTCATTTTACATTTATTTTAAATGTGTAAATGGTAATACTTAGAATATTAGAGATCTGTCTTCGCTAGTGTAAATTTTAGAGACAATGCAACATTGATATACGAAAGTATTGCATGAACAAAATGTTTTCAAAGCGTGGGCAGCAGAGTTGTTGTAAGTAGGAAAGGATTTATTTATTTCTGAAGTATTTTTTCGCTTCGCTAAATTATTAACGACATTCCGCTGGAAAAAAAGAATTGGTGCAACCAAACCAATGTGGTGGATTAAAATCGACCCAGTGTTACACACACATCTCCACGTCCATGCCGCAATAACGTTAATTTGTGCAATCTGTGTGTTAATAATACGGACTGAACGGTCACCGCAATGCCAGTAAATGAGCCGTCCCGCGAATAAACCAAGATGTGGACTGTTCGTAAAGTATCGACCCGGAACAACCTAATCATGACGGGCAGGCATATCCAGATAGACACTTTTCGACTCCTGTGTAATTTCTGTTTCGGGAATCATTACTCTATACCTCTATCCACATAAGAAGGAATGTATCGACCCGGATCAGTATGTGCGGATTGCGCAGGCTGATCTAAGTCGATACAATACGCGTCCATAATGTCGGCTTTCTCGCTGAACGGCTCAAATGTTGAATGTTTACTAGAGCAGAGTGCTCGTTTATATCATAGTCTTTATTATAAAGTATTCATAAGTATTTCGGTATTATATGTCAATTATTTAATAATGTCATATGTTATTGTTTTCTCGGTGTTTATTTTATGCCATAACCAGCAACAACATGTAACCCGTTATGCTAATAGAGAAGTTGATGATGCCTTTTATTTAGAACAGTTTTATAAATGGTGAAACCATATCAAAAAGAAAATAGCGAGTATAAATCAATCACGATAATGATAAATACCAATAAGTTGTCTTCGGAAAACTGAAGTACAATGTTACTTGTCGTATAACGGTGTTTTGAAAGTAAAGCAATTAACACATATTTGGCTCTAGTTCGAATAACATGATCAATTGATTGCCCAGTATAATGTCTTTGTTCAGCTGCATAAATATTCACACGAAGGGGATTTATATTGCAAGACAGACTTTTAAAAGTTCTGAGCGTTTCTATACTTAATATCTGCATGGATTACTTGAGTTGTATATTTAATCACATATCATATTACGGAGAATCTTTCATAAGAAAGGCATGTTATCAAAATCTGCTAATGAATTAATCGAAAACTCATTTGATATGTGCAATAACTATTATACTATTGGGGTTATTTGGGGTTATTGACCCTTTATTTGTAAACAGAGGGGACACGTGATCACTTATGATTTATTAATTTCATACTTCATATTGATTAACACTTTAAAACCGATTAGTCTATGCATTTGTCAGTTAATAGTCTTTTTATGTGATCCTCAGTTCGATATCAGTAATCAAATAATCATCATTCTAAAGGTTCGTATTAATCTAACAAATAAAGTATACATATCATGCAATATACCTAATGAGGTATCAAGTGTGTACCACCACCACGTCCAGGACATTATTGCTCTTACTTAAATTGGGGCTAACACTGTGTTAAACAGTAATTCATCTATATCAGTATATTTATTCATTGTACCCGGGTCACTAACCAATTCTAGGATAGAAGGTAGATATTGTCTAAGTACATTCAGTCATGACCGCCGCGATCAGCAGCTCAGGCAAAATGAAATTTAAGAAACGTAAAGCTGTAACGTTTCCATTGCATGTCGTTGCCAGATAGCAACTTTCTCGACTTGCAAGTTACATGCCATCTGGAATCTGCTCTATTAGACTATTATTTCTATTTATTATATTTATTAAATACCGTGAACGATTATTTATTTCTCATTGGAAACAAGTTGTTTAAAAATAATTTAATCCTCATCGTATTCGAATATGACGACTGAAGATCAAACGCTTGACAAGTAGCTTCCTTCCATATCTCAAGTATGAACATAGCATTTGTTTGATTAAATATAGCCTTGGCAAAAAGCTACTACCTACAATTAAATCAAGAACATTTCGAAACCCATAGTACAAGGACATTTAGCATTTCTGAAAAGCAGGAAATCAGAGACCTTGTTTTCCCACAAGGAAAAATGTCTTTACGATGAATAATATTGCCTGGCACTATGACATACTTTATTACGAATATTGTTTCGCGTATACTAACAGGTGTTGACATATATATCATTGTGATACCATATCGTTGGAATCCTACCTTTTTATATCAGAAATATGATCAGTTATTATATGACAACAATGGCTTCTTATTCCGTTGCTTTCAGTCATATACTCTAACAAGACAACGTCACTATGGAAATACTCCCATAACTCCTATGCTGAACAAACTGGACAACACGGACGAGGCAGTGGTAGATACTTGACAGCAACCTTTGAATGATTAAGGTGATCCCTCATGAAGAATTAAACTTTGAAAATTGTAGTCGAAAAAATGACCAAAACATCATCACACCATCATGTGCAACCGCAATCACTCGTTTCGAGGAAAGTTTTCTTTTTGTCAACAATGGCGTCATGATCAAAATGACTGCGGCAAATATAAATTTGACATATTAACCGTTAACTCGATATGGTATTTTAAGAGTCGTCTTTTTATGCCATTAGAAGAAGAAAATTACGCGGTCTACTTTCAATAAAGATATCATTTTTTGTGAGAATATTAGAAACTGCTTCTTTCGAGCTATTCATCATTTTCTCACGATTGTTTCAAATTTCTGATGACAGGTTAAATGTCTTCCGTATCAAGAAACACGGTTTAAGTCAAATTTATGATGGTATTTTTACAACTTTATGTTTGCAGATGTTTCGGATACATACTGGTTTTGTCGGGGAAGATCAGTTCGTCACACCTTTTACCGCCGTATCCTCTTTCACACCTATTGGGTAATCAGAGAGAGGAAGGAGAAGATAAGTCACAGCTTCAAGAATAAATAGGAGGAAGATGGTCTTGTGACATTGAACCAAGGTCAAATAGTTTGTTGTCTGTAGCGCTATAAATATGGTTGTGTATGATACTGCACATACGCCATCTTTGATTGGCCCTGAATATTCCCTTATACTACGTATTGGTTTGTAGTCCTCATGTACATTGAAATGTCGCTGTCACATAACTGATATGTGAATGAATACTATGAATATCTGTGTTCCCAGACTGTTTCACGTATTCAGCAAGTGAAAGTTGAATGTGCAAGGGATATATCAGTGCAAAATACAAATCCCTTCAAGGTGTTATAATTGAATGCTTAAATTTAAGCCAATCGTGAAATATTTCAGTTTCCTGAAATGTGTTTTTTTGTCTCCCTTTATATTTCGCAAGGAAACCCACAACCAATTTTACTTCAGATATTAACAAAGCGACACTGTAGCCCAACGCGAACAACAACGATTCAACTTTGGTTCAACGTTAACCCTTTACCCAATGACGTTTTTAGAGTCGCCTGCCTTGAAAATGGAATAGGGGAAAAATTATGTAAGTAAACATTTGATACAAAAGTTAAAACATTGTGGGTAAAGAAAAACCTTTTTGAGTTAAAGAAGTTCGTCTTTCCCTACAATGTTGTCGAAAGTCACCTGCTGCTGACTAATAGAATGTCGTCTGTTTCAGGGAATGGGTGTTCGACCTATCAGACCAAATGTCGTCTGTTTCAGGGAATGGGTGTTCGACCTATCAGACCAATCACCAGCATCACGATAGAGTCCTCATTGGCTGTCATATTGTGCAGGTTATTGTGAATATTACAGCCAACGTGGGACGTAAAGAAGACTAAACTACAGCATAGAATATGTTGCTAAAGGCTGCAAACTTAGTTGCAGTGTAGTACGAGTGTTATGACGTAACGATTGTGCATATGCATATCCCATCTTTGTGTCCAAATATTATAATTACATGTTAAACACGTGTTGTTATATTACCAATAAATAAAGTTGTTTTGTATTTAGGCAATATTCTTTTCAGTATGTAATTATTTACGTGTAAAAGGAATTCCTTATGTTCTTGCTAAGTAAATTTCTAATAAATCAAAATAATAGTTGTAATTTCAACCAATGTTTTTGCTTCTTTTCTTACGACAAATCGTCAACCTTAAGAAATCAACTGACCAAGATAAAACATATTATAAATATGGCAACAGAAGACTCTGGCGGATATGCACAATCGAACCTACATAACACTAGTGGGGAATAGAACAGGATAGACCAAGCACCTGATTGGTAAATAAAGCAGTAGCATTCTCCTGGGTTTCCAGGCCATATCATACCATTGCATGGGCATTTAGCAGTTCGATCAATAGCTACATGTATGTAACTTTGTTTACAGCATTGTACTAAGCGGACCGATATACAATTTACTGAATACTGTGTTTGTTTAACAAAGAGAAAGGTAACGTGTATAAAGAGATAAACCTGAAAACCGTAATGTAAACAACGAACTACATGAACAGACGTTCATAGAGTTTGACGATGCTTAGCTTTGTTTGATTGGGGTTTTACGCCGTTTTAAACAGTATGTTTCGGTAATTTCACGATCGCAATCACTTATTCATGATTTGAACCGTCCTGCAAGAAAATCCACATTGTGGAATCTGCGTAAAGTATCAACCCGGATCAGCCTTAGCTTGATGCGCAGACTAGTCCGGACAAACACTTTTCGCCACCCTGTGGATTTTCTATTTCAGGAATCATTACTCTATACCTCTATCCCATGAGGCGGAATGTATATGCTCATATCAGTCTGCGCGGTCTGCGCAGGCTTATCTGGATCGATACATTACGCAGAGGCAACATTGTAATTCTTCTTGCGAGACGGCTCATTTTTGGGTAAAGAAACCAGCACTAGGCTATAAATTGTGCCTTACACAAGGGCACTCCACCGTGACCGCCGTGCCACGACTGGGGATCGAACACCAGTCGCGGGACAGCGGTGGAGTGCCCTTGGGTTTGAAGATGATAGCAAAGATACGTTTCGTCGGGTTTTTGTGATAATTATTCTCCAAATATCATGCATGTTGGTGCATTTGGGACTCAGCAGTGTACAGGGAAGAGCATGATCCTTACTGCGCGGAGGAGCAGATTGATTCTGATATTTCCTGATCACAAAACACCGAAGGTTGGTTTTCAGGTGATGATGTTCATTAGCTGAAAACAATTTGGCATTGCTCATGCATATCGAAATGTCAATGTAATGTGACATACATGTCACAAATACTATATACATGTATGTTCACGAAGACTGACCTTGTTACGGTTGAATATGCATGAGGTATAATGGAAAATAGCAGTATGTTTATTTTAGATTAATATAATGAACTATTGATGTGGTTTTTTTAAATAAATTTATTGAACATTCATTAAATTAGTTAATTGATAAACATAACATGCAAATAGCACGTCTTCCCCCCCCCCCCCCTTTTTTCCATATTTGGAGCATTTAACATAAACATGGTTATTTGTTTTACATGCAAATCGTGTAATTCCACGGTTATTGTGGTATGTTTTGACATGTTACTGATGGTCGAAAAATGATGATGAATTTTAGCTGATTCTTGTTAGACAAAAAGTACATCATGCATTTGTTAAATTGTAATCCTTTGATTTACGTGCATCGAACAAGTTTGATACTTATTAATCTATATGTATCTAGACGTGCTTTTTTTTCTGTCAGAAAATGAATTGTGTTAGTCGAAAGTTATATTTACTTCTCTATAATTTCAAAGTATTACTTCAAATATTAAATGTGCAAAGATAAATGAGCCGTTCCATGAGAAACCAACATTATGGTCTCTGCGTAATGTATTGATTCAGATAAGCCTGTGCAGTCCGCGCAGGCTTTTTCGGGCCGATACATTCCGTCTCAGGGGGATATAGATATAGAGTAATACTTTCTGAAACATGAAAACCACAGCAGGCGAAAAGTGACTGTCTGGGTTAGCCTGCGCGGCATGCTTAGGCTGATCCAGGACGCAGATTGTTGATTTTCTCGCGGAACGGTTCAAATGTATTAACCACTTGCGCGAGCATATCGATGCCAGAAAGAGTTATTGAATGCGTTGTTCATCTTTTCCGTGAAATGGACGTCTTTTGATGCAGACTACTCTTGCAATCGTTGTTGGAGCGATGAAATCACTTTTTTACCAACATCTTTCTGTCGAATTTCCAGGTATTGCATCTCCCCAATCAGACAACTCTCCAAATATCGTGTTTAGTAAACAATTAAGCTCGATGTCAGTGTTAGCATATATACATGCACATAAGTGTAGTCGTATTATATTTATAAAAAGTATTTCTATTGCTGCATAATACAACTATGATTCCCTTAACATGTTATCTATTAAATCCTTATCAATATGAACTATTGCAGTTGTTAGGTAAATTCCTCATAATTATGTTGTTGTGCGTTCAGGTTTATTTCTTTCCTTATGAAATGTATTAATTAATTTCCTGATAAATAGTCGTGTTTTACATGTTCAAATTCTTGATTATATTTAAATTGCTACTATTAACTCAACTATTGTAAATTGTAGTACTACGTAGTCAAACAGAACATCAACCAAAATGCTCTTATTGCTAACACCTTTTAGAAAATCCAGACCGAACTTCTGGTCCTATACGGCTTTTGTACTCGGATCTTACTGCATTTATATAAAATTCAAGACAGTTTCATTTTTCAATTTTTATGTTGGACTATATTTGAAAATACTGATAC
This sequence comes from Clinocardium nuttallii, assembly GCA_031471495.1. NCBI lineage: Eukaryota > Metazoa > Mollusca > Bivalvia > Cardiida > Cardiidae > Clinocardium > Clinocardium nuttallii. The sequence goes on along the minus strand of JAUELF010276028.1, from coordinate 7,502 downwards.
TGCGCATGCCCATGCTGTTTGAATGATATGAACGGATGAGAAGGGGTTTTGTGGAGACTGCATTCCTATAAATAGATAGGCCTACCCTCTGTGATCTTTTTGATATCTATAACGGTGAATTCTTCACAGCGTTCCCCTTTGTAATTTGGTGGACATCTGTTTACATTAAAACCAGCACCCGGTTAAAATTGGTTAAAATAACAAAGCTCTAGATATAGGGGACTTTTCCTGTTCTAATATCCTTATTTTACACTCACTCCCTATGTTGTTGTACTCGTTGAGACAATTCTTTTGAGTACGAACATCATAGGGATTGATGGAGTAATGAGAGAGATAGAGAGCGGGAAAAGACCAGTTCACTCCCCCTTGTCTAGTCCCATGTTTACATTTTATAATACAGTATTAATGACATGGTTGGACAGTATGAAACCTTGAGTGGCTCTCCGGGTAAACCAGCATTAGCGTATCTTATAGTAGTGAAGAGTACCCATTTCCCACATACAGGAGACTTTGAAACACACATCTAGGCACACTAATGGATATTCTCTTTCAAAGAAAGCTTTATTAATGAATATAGTTGAGAACCTTGTGTCAAATGGAGACATTGCTCGTTATAAGCAATGTTGCCACATTGTTTTCAAAGGTCGTGTGCTGTTATCGCGTCAATATGCGTCTGTATAGGTGGGAAATAATTTATATCTAACCGTTCAGCCTATGAATAGGATTCACATACACAATGTTCTCAGAAGTGTCATAAAAAGTATGTGGATAATACGTGTACAGTGCAAAGTCGGATAACATTGCGCGGACGCGAATATTGATCCGGCTTAACACTGAGCAGATATGCATTCATCATAATCTGTTTTCGTAGAACATAACTCGGCTGATAGGTTTTAATAACGAAACAATGAATAACGACAAAAACAAAACAGATACTGTTATCATGTTAAACCGAATGAGATGAAAACATGGCGTTTTAGAATGAGATACGTCAGAGGAAAATCGACCTTTGGATTCAACTGGTTCCTCCCCACATTTGGGATTCAACTGGTTCCTCCCCATATTTGGAGTCAACTGGTTCCTCCCCACATTTGGGATTCAACTGGTTCCTCCCCATATTTGGAGTCAACTGGTTCCTCGTTGATCATATTTATATAATACGGTTGCGTCATATCAGGGGAGGTAACCGATCTACCTTTGGTGACTTAAATCCTGATTTGAGAGTACGCATGCGCAATTGGTTCTTGGACACCGCCGTTCTCGACGGATTCCTCGAGCATAAGACTAGACATGTAACAGAAAAGATATTGATCAAGCTGCGCAGACGCGCAGGCTGATCTTCGTTTCCACTGTCCGTAAAAGTCCGAAGATCGATTTACTTGTGACGAATTCCAAATATGAGTCAAAGCTTTGGCTTAGAAAATGTTACATGAAACAAGGAAATATGCTAGTATTTATGTAATTTGAGCCTACCCGCGAGAAAACCAACATTATGGGATCTGCGTAATGTATCGACCAAGATCAGCCTGCACTGTCCGCGTAGACTGATCCGGGCAGACACATTCCGTCTTCGAGGGATAGACGTATAGAAAAATGATTTCTGAAACAGAAGGCGAAAAGTGTCTATCCGGGTAAGCCTGCACGGCATGCTTAGGCGGATCAGGGTCGACACTTTACGCAGAGACCACATTGTTGCTTTTCCTGCGAGACGGTTCATTTATGAACCACCCCATCCGAAATACCAGCCCGTATGATATTAAATTAAATAAATATCCACTACATAACAATGGTAACATGAAACGAAATATATTTAACACAATTTAAATAGTCATAAGAAAGTGAATAAAAGTATGTTTTATAATTATTATAAGCATACTAATTTTTGTAACAACAACACGAATTAAAATCATAATAATACTACTACTACTACTAATAATAATAATAATAATGATGTTGATCATCAAATAATGGTATACAATGTTTGTAAATGTGACTTTTCAAAATAAACTCGAAGCTTATAGAAATAACAAGCTCCTACACTCGATACACTGAAATGTAACCAATAACTTTTTAAAAATATCTTATCTATTAATGTTCTACATTATATGTTACAGAAATCCTGAAACATGAACATGTTTAAATTTCATATCTAAATTCTTGCTTCACCTATTCCCACATCAACATGCGTTTGAACAGATCTTTGGCAGACAAACTTTGATTAAAAAATGTCAAAATGAGTAATTGCTCATGATGACTAATTTCTGCTTTTGCTGCAATGTTTCCAATAAGGTGTAATAGTTATATGTTCAGAGAATTTCTACAGCTGCTACCGATTTAAATTTGGATGTATGTGGGAAAGGGTAAAGTAGGTCACGTGAGATTAGGATTTACATATTTCCATGGCGGCGAATCATCTATCAGTGCCAAATCTCAGTAGAAATATGCGATAACCGTTTACCCTGAAATTGACATTTTGAGAGTCGTCTGTTTTAAAAACATCGATAATTTAAACGCAAACAAAATCATTAAAGAGATGCAAGGTTCTTAATAACGATTAGAAAATATCATGGAAACGTAAAAATGTAGACATTGCTCGTTTTCAGCTTTCTAACGTCGTCTGCTCAACGAGGCGTCAGAATGTCGTCTGCGCGAAGAAGGGATGACCCGCACGCAGATTGTTGTGCACCGAATGGTACGTAAATCAGTAAGAACGCGACCTCAGATTCCTGATAACATATTTCTAAATAACAGTTCCAGACAGAACAAAAATTGTTATTATAATAGACTAATTATTTCTTCGAAACTATATGTAGTGGGTACTTGTAAGATGATATTTGTCTCTAATGGACGGTTAAAAAGGTTTCAGCTAAACTAACATAAAGTTGAATGGAGTAACAATGGGGAACTATAAAATTACTGCCTCTTGTCGGGAACTCTGGAATATTTAGGTATTTTGAGATCTGGTAATTGCGTTCAAGTGTGCAAGAATATCGGCATGTCTTGTCGGCTTTATGATACGTTTGGGATTCATTTAGATTTACAGAGCATCGTGATTCCGAATCAACGATCTTAAGCTGCAGCAGACGATTTTGAAATCATCTTGGTAAAATAGAGGAAAATCTCTATTGCTTATAATAGATCTCTGCGCTATTTCCACTTTCGCCATTAAATATTTTTTAAAAGTCGTCTGATGAAAATATGTTCAAATAAATCTGCAGGTGAAAAAGCAAAAGTTTGAAAAATGTCAACGAATAAGCGTTGAATTATTAGATTCAATAATGAAGATATTAGACTGTAGCATTATTTTAAAGACACTCCACCATGACAACAGACGGTATACGTACTTGTGAAATAGTGTATTTTCGTTATTATAAAGTCGGTGTTTTTATGAAAAAATAATCTCAATTCCCTAAAAAATTAATTTGTCAATTGTTTTGTATGCCATTATACGTTGCAATAAACTTGTTTTCCCTTTTATATCACGGCGTGTCCTAGGTAAGTTACCAGTACTATTGGCCCATTTATCCCGACATAAGTGAGTCAGTCGTAATGCTATCCTAACAATCGCGAGGACCGAGGAAGGAAACCAGATAGTATGTTACTGCACCCGAGATCTTCCGCATCATAGCCGAACGCTTTACCAGCACTGAGGCGATTTAATCTAACGTCTCAAATGGTTTAATGCAATTCTGTTTTTGGTGGATTTTCTCCCCAAAATGATACGATGATAAAATGGCAAAAATTCAAGAACCAGAACCGACAAGTGTAAAAGTATAACGGCCAATGCGTGATAATCTCTGATATCGTAACAGTAGTTTCAGGAACTATTCCAGGGAGAAACACACGGGGATAATTCAAGCAAGAATTAATCCTTAACCCTTTCCCACATACAACCAATCTGCAGCAGTCGACTTTGAAAACATAGTCACAAAAACCTGAAAGATCTCCATAGAAAAAAGCTTAAGTGTTAAATAAAGTTGAAAACAATCTGGCCAAAGGAGAAATTGCTCTTCAAGAGCAATTTCACCTTTGACAACAGTGATTTCAAACGTCGTCTTCTGCTATTGCGTCAAATTGCGTATTCAAGGGGTGGAAAGGGTTAACCTGATTGCAGCTAATGAATGACGATGTTCCATTAGACGACTTAAAATATATTGTACGTGAAGGCGAAAAAAGCTCTAAAATGGTGCATTGCTTTAACTTTTCCCTGCAAACTTTGCAACCCTGTTCCAAGATGGTATTTGCGATTTTCCGAAGATTTTTCCCCCCTAATCATTAGTTCCTATCAGTCGAACTTATACTATATTGTCAGGTAAAAGGTTAAGCGATTCTCCAGCTAATCTAAATAGATGGTATCTTTATAAGAGTAGATTATGGTGTAACTTGTTTATGTCTGTTCGATTCATACGGACAATATTTAATCGTTGCTTTACTTAACCCTTATCCACTTGTAGACTATCTTTGCAAATATTGTAACAAAAGGGGCAATACGTATTGCTGATAATGAGCATTTCTTTCTATTGCCACAAAGCTTTTAATTCCATTTAATAATGGTCTTTCATTTATAGAACTTTTCCAAATTTTATTAAGAATTCTACAGCGTTTCCTTCTGATTTACTTCATGTGGGAAAATGGTTATAGAGGATATTTCATGAGTGTTTATTTATTATCACTGTTATTAAACGTGTTCCTTGGCGAGCGTCATACTCAGCTTAGTAAACGAGTTTATTAAAAGTGATAATGAATAAACAAGAATGAGATATTCTTTTATTCACATAAAGTGATTTATGAGGCCTGTTTAGAAAAGAGAATTATTAACGTTTATCATATTTCTACATGAGTGTGTGCGCCAAAGTGACTAACGATATGACGTCAAACCGCTGAAGTACCGACTTTTTCTTAGTTTGGTTTCCGCGTTGTAACAAAGACTTGAGCGTAAGACTGGACACCAAACTAGTAGTGTCATTTGCTATTTAGTATTGTCATATGATATTTATGTAATGGGATTTCGACACTCATAGAGCTTTATGTGATAAATACAATATACATGTACGTTTAAAAAAGAAAACGGGTCCACAATCCTGCTGAAATAAAAATAGGATAATAATGCTGAAACGGTTTCTGAAAATGAATTATTGAAATCAGCTGAAAATGTATTTGTCAATTCAAAGCCAGACAAACAAATAAAATACTGACACTTTTCGTACTAACTGTCATATTATGTTAGTTATTGTGTTTTGATCAAACTTACGTGCAATATTTTTGTTTCAGCTCCACATACACCATACATGTTCCATGTATGCACCAATTCTTGTCCTTTACTTCGCATGGCTCCGTCCGCTTCGGTGCTGTAAGAAGTAGGGAAATACATATATATAGTACTACAGGGGTAAAGGCTGCGAAATATCTACACTTTTAATTGTATTACAATCTTAAATATAAACAAAACTGGGCATATTTGTTATCAATACAGATAAACATCTGTCTGGGAATTTATATTATCAGATCCTTTCGGCCAATATTTATCGGACCTTTCTTAACCCTTTCCTACAGAGAGACGCTTTATGACGCCTCTCACGCAGACGAATTTTTAAAACATTATGAGATAAATAGAAATTGCTCAAAACGGTTAATTTCTCCTTTTGGCACAATGTGTGCAACTATTTTCAGCAATTTTTATTTGTTTGCTAAATACGTTCAAAGTCGTCTGCTGCAGACAGGCCTTATGTGGGAACCGGTAAAAACCTTACAAATAACTGGCGAACAGTGGAGAGCCATATTATGCCTAGATCTACAGTATTCACACATGCAATATGGATGGTTTTCCCCATAGCGTCTCTCATATTAAGACAACACAAAGAACGGACCATTGATAAGCAAAACAATTTTAAGAGAAAATGTGCAGAGTCATGTTATGCAATTCAGAATAACTTGGAGGTATTTCGTTCACAAACAGAATTTGATCTTCATTTACACTCGTCTGTCATTGTGAATTATCTTTGATCTAAATAAACGAGATTGTTTTTTAACAACGCATAGCATACACAAAAGACGCTTCTTTGCATAATACCATTCGTTAAAACGTCTATATCGGTCATTGAATTGAGAATGCATATCGGTAAAACCCTTGCCTGTTAAACCATCGTTTCTTGATTACGTGGAAAGGCGTTGACAAATGCAACACATAGTCACGTGACCCCGATGTGAAAGATTAATATTCAATTTTAAAGTTACATCATCTACATGTATACATGAGGGATAATTAATTCCTTGAATCATAACACACATGTACATTGTTTTTCAATAAACATATTCATTCAAGACATACATTGAACTAACCCTTTCCAGCATATATCACATCTGAAGCAGCCGACGTTGAAAAGAGCTAGGCAAATTTATTGAACATCTCTATAAGGGAAAGTTAAATTATTCAATAAGTTGAAAACATTGTGGCAAAAGGAAAAAATGTTCATTATGAGCAATTTCTTCTTTCGTCACAATGTGTTTAAGTTTTCCACTTCAAAGGCATCAAAAGCGTCTGCCGAACAGAATATGTATGTATTGTCTAATGCTTAAGTGATTAACCTATTTCAATAATATGTTCTATATTGAAAAATAAATAATACATATTATGTAACGCCCTGAACATTAATTTATAATAAAACTTAAAATTTAACAACGGGGATAGAAAATAACATAAATGTCAGTGCTAAAATGCCAAGTTCATTGTGTTACAAAAACGCCATGATAAATAAGTCTATAAGATTCTCAAAGCTTTATTCAGAACAAACACCGTTGTCTATCTACTTTCCACTGCAAAGCAATAAACTCACAAATTAGACATATCTAGCTAGATCAGTTCATTTTAATGATGTATTCACTCTATGAGGTTCCCTTTCCTACATGCAGATGCATTTTTGACGAATATGCAGTAGAAGCACATTGCAATATAGTGGAACAATAAGTTATTGCTCATATTGAGCAATTCCTTTTTTTTTACCAAAAATTTGTCATCTCAATTCGATACGATTAGTAAAACTTTTCCAGATTTTGATAATTTCAAAGTCGCCTGCTGCATTGAAACGGGTATTTTCATAGTCGTCTGATGCATATGTATTGTATGCAGGAAAGGGGGGTTAAAACGAAACACTTTTTCTCTAGCGGATGAAGGTTCCCCACAACACTTCAGAGGGAAAACACAGGGTGCAATTCTTTGAATACTGCATTTGTAATTCAAATTTCGTCTTCGTACATATTATTTTACTGCATCGGGGTGGTAATTGTTTTTATACCAAACATATACCAATTTTGTATTTTTCTGTAGATGACTTTGAACATCTTTGCGTTATAATACAAAAGATTTTTCTAAAATAAAACTGTAATTATTGAATATATTTGAAAGCATTGGTGTGGCTAAAGGAGAAATTGCGAGCTTTTTTCTTTGCTTTTGTAACAACGTTTTCGAAATTCGGCCGCTAAATATGCGTCAAAAGGGGTTTGCA
>JAUELF010276017.1:0-10637 GCA_031471495.1 Clinocardium nuttallii | reverse complement strand
GCTTTCTGACGCCTCTGCAGCAGACAGCTTTTTGAAAACATAGTGACAAAAGAAGAAATTGCACAGAACGTGCAATTCCTCCTTTTGCCAAAATGTTTTTCACTTTTAGTCATAGGTTATCCATTCAATTAAAGAGATTTTCCATTTTTCGAAAAAATATGTTCAAAGTCGTCTGCTGCAAAATTGTCGTATGTGGGAAAGGGTTAAAGAGATTTTCCATTTTTTGACAAAATATCTTCAAAGTCGTCTGCTGCAGAATTGTCGTATGAGGGAAAGGGTAGTAAGGCAGTGTACAAAATAGGTTGGTAAAGAAAATAAATTTCCTTTGCTTGCATACATACTGTAATAGCAGAATTTTATGTGGGAAGGAAAGTCACATGAAGGGAAATAGATGTGGTTTTATAACCCTCTCCAACATACATTAAATATATGCTGCAGGCGACTTTGAAAACATTTAGTCAAATATAACGAAACTCTCTATATGAATGAATAATTATTAGATAGCTCTAAATGAAAACTTTAGGCATAATAATACTGGAGAAATTGTTCAGAAGTTGTCTGTGCAGAGATGTCAGAAAGAGTCTGTAAGTGGGAAGGGGTAAATCATACAGGAAGAGACAATATGACGTTCCCCATTGTTTTCAGTAGAAAAGGTTTGTGTGCATAACATAATTATATTAAGCTCAAGGTTGTTACCTCATAGGCTTAATATATATGCAAGAAGTTGTTTCTTCTTTTATAAATCTAATGTGGGAAGTATTTATGACTCCTGATCGAGGTTTTAGGATTGGGAGGAAAATATTGTGAGAATCTGAGCAAATTAATGGAATGTCACAGTTACACAAGTGTAATGCCTCCTCCCACACTATTTTCATACTTCTAGTTATAATATTTAGAAAGAATACAGGGTCAATTTGTTAATCAGGATATATAATATTTGTGTCTGTTCAATGCCAGAACAGGCCATAACATTCTGCCTGTTTTGTGTATAAGAATCTGTTCACCAGTTTGAACATTAATCCCTGCATACAATAGTTTTAAGAGCTATTCTTGCAGACATCTGACTCTGAGGTAGAAACTGTAACATTTGATCCATTCTGTTTATGAATTATATACACATTTGGTAGCCTTTGTTTGTAAAAAGAAATTGCTAGTTTGAAGCAATTATTACTTTTAAGCCCCACTAAGCATGAAGTGCTATTGTGATCACTCATGATTCGGGGGTGTCTGTCTGTCGGTTAACAATTTTCTTCAAAGAACCTCCCCTCCTAAACCAATGGACCAATTTCAAAATAACTTCAGAGGTAAACCTAAATAAAGGCTCTACCAAAATATTTCAAACCATTCTGGTCTGTATTATAAAGTTGTCTGCTGCAGTTTTGCTGTATGTGGGAAAGGTTAAACCCTCTCCCTCATACAACAATTCTGCAGCAGACGACTTTAAACATCTTTTGACAAAAAATGGAAAATCTCTATAATTGAATGGATAACCTTTGACTAAAAGTTGAAAACATAGTGTCAAAAGAAGAAATTGCACGTTTTGTGCAATTTCTTCTTTTGTCACTATGTTTTCAAAAAGCTGTCTGTGGCAGAGGCGAGGGAAAGGGTTAACAAGATGCCTCAGGAACTCAAAATAGGCTAGCCTTTAACCCTCATCATCAGTAATTTCTCCTCTTCATCACAATATTTTCAAAAGTTGTCTGCTGCTGCAGAGGTGTCAGGAAGAATCTGTATGTACCGGGAAAAGGTTAAAGGACATCTTAATCATTGGCCCAATTCGTTGTTCCTCTTTAAAATGTGTTCTAAGAATTAAATCTTATAACTATGGCTTTAGAAAGGAAGAAAATGACGATGCTTTCAAAATCTTTTCCCACAATGTTTTCAAAGTCATCCATAGCAGGGAAAGGGTTGAGCATTTACCAAAAAAATGTGATGAATGCAGCACACAGCAATTTTCACAATAAAAGAAAACGGTTACAAAAGAAACCCAAATTTGGTTGCCTTCTGCAGTGGATTATGCTCTCTTGTTTGAGACAGAGGGGTTGGGCAGTTTATACACCCTTAATTTCCAACATACAGCAAATATGCAGCAGACAACTTTGAAAACAGATTCTCAAAAATTGGAAAATCTCTAGAAATTAAGGTATAATTGTTGAAAACATTGTGGAAAAAGAAAAATTGCTCATTTAGGCATTATGATCATTTTTTTTTGTCACAATGTTTTCAAAAGTAGTGACTATAGTCTGCTGCAGAGACAGAAAAACGTGTCTGTGTGAGTAAAAAGGCTTAACCCTTAACCAGATGCGTTACTCCTCAAAAACACAATGTAAATAAAAATCTGAGAAATATATATTCCTTTGATTCAGAATTGAAATCCTCACGGGAAGAGGACAAATGGCTTGTTTTCTGTAATTTCTGCTTTTCAAACAATGTATTCCAATGACAAGATGAAGGTATCAGATGTCTGCCGTATCCGTGAAAGGGTTAAGCAGACTGGAAAATGTTTATTTAATGTAATTCTTCAGCTGCACTTTGGAAACAGCCAGCTGTTTCTGCTTTTATAATCTGAAATATTGAAACTTTGGCATGTCAAAAAGACATATGTAGTTAATACCATCAGTTCCTATGGATTAGCAAAATAGTTTGTTACACAATTTAGTTTTTGATTACATCTGATTGAAGCCTTTTGCTTATCCATGCAGAGCTATATCTAAAGCAAGGTTGGATTACTTTGATTAAAACTATATGGAAATGTTCACAGCCATAAGGAATGTTTACAAAGTAAGTTTCACTAAGATTGCCTATAGAACACCAATCATATAGTATAGTGTAACTTAATTATTATATATTGTATATCATTGGACTATATCACTGAAACTGACCACATTTTATTACCAATTGTCATGAAAGTTCATATGAATATTCGTCGAAAGGAAGTCTCGGTCAAGCTCCAAAAGGCTGGGTCATGGGGGGTAAAAGGTAAGATTACGAGGAAAATTAAGAAACCTGAGAGGCCATAGAAGGTTGATACTTTGTCAGAATGATTGTCTTGATAATATCTAGGTTTTAACATTGTCAAGCGGTCAATGACTTGGATAATTTAATTACTTTGCATCTTTTACCTGAGCATGTTGAAACTTGAGTCAGAATGTTTGTCTTCCTGATATTGAGGCATTTTCCTTTTGTTAACTCTGGATATATCATAATAATGTAAAAGGTATTGGCAGCAAATACTGGGATCTCAGTCAGCATTGGCTTGTAGATTTTCTATATATTTTATATTAACCTTTAACCTTTTCCAGCTTACAACAAATCTGAAGTATACGTCCTTGAAAATGTGTCTTCGATAACATCTAGGCAAAAACACAGAAAATCTCTATACCCTTTTATCAGTGATTAAAGTTGAACACCTTGTTTCAAAAGGAGAAACTTTCTCCTTTTGTCACTATGTTTTGAAAAGTTATCTGCTGCAAAGGCATAGAAAATGTCTAATCCACCAAAGCAGTTTCTATGTATGAACAACATAGGTTTTGATTAGTTTTTAACCCTTACCCATATACAATCAACAACATAGCCATTAGGTTTTGATTAGTCTTTAACCCTTACCCATATACAATCAACAACATAGGGTTTGATTAGTCTTTAACCCTTACCCATATACAATCAACAACATAGGTTTTGATTAGTCTTTAACCCTTACCCATATACAATCAATAGTAGTCTGCAGCAGATGACTTTGAATACATACTCCCAAAAAAACTTTTTTTACAGACGGTATATTCATGGCAAATGAAGAAATTGCTCAATATGAGAAATTTCTCCATATGCCACAATGTTTCCAAAAGACATCCGCTGCAGAAGCATCAGAAAACCATATGTATGATGGAAAGGGTTTAAGTCAAAAACAGAAAAAATTCAGTATAACTTAACCTAGAATCTGAATTTTGTCCATGTCTTTTTCCCATATCTATTAAGCTTTGAAAGTGATATTAATAGTAACATAGTTGGTTGGATTATTCTTGATTAATATTAATTACTCACTGTGATGTCAATTACCCTCTACCTCATGTGATATGGTCCTCTGCTTTGAAAATACTTATTGAAGGAAACAAGGAAACATCTGGAAATCTGAGAGGAGAATTTTGATGCACAGCTGTAACGTTTTGTTAACTTTTTAAGTAATTTCTCCTCGTCTTACTATGTGTTAGAAATCATCTACTTTGTAAGCATTGTTTCTTATTCCCGGGAAAGGACAGTCTATTACAACTGCTTTACACTTTGTTGTATAGAATAAACTTTACATCTATGAAGGACTGTTGGGGTAGTGGTAGTCAGGACGCCTCAGATGTGCGAGGTATTGGGTTCCATTGCAAAGTGATACCAAAGACTTGGTTGTAAATTGGATTCCCCTCCTCAGGGCTCAGGAGTGTCAGCTTAGCATTACAACTGCCTTTGCTGGTATAGATCTGGATAAATGAAATTATTCAGTCTTAACTCATATCAAATCTGTACATCCAACTTTTCAGATGTAAATTTTTGTCATCAGCTCTAAGAATAACATAATTCTGGTAATCATGCAGTCAAAAGAAACAAATGCTTAGAATCAAGTTATTTGCATTTGAATAGTAAGTACATCAATGAAACCGTGTAGAGGGATTACTAAGGGAACTGGGAAGGAGTAATCTAGGACATTTTGTGCCCCCAAATTTTATATTACCCTATGGCTCCAGATAAAGGGAAGATTGGGTGATATTTTGTTAGATGGCTGCTGAAACCTTGATTGTAGGTACTCCGATTAAACTATTTAGGGTGCATATTCTAATTTTTATGAAATATTTTCAAGTATAAAGGGTTGTTTATAAAAATGATAAAAACATCAGATAACTTGTAAATCAGTTTTTTGGAGCTTTCACAAATGCCTTACATACCATTTCATGACTATAAAATAAAGTTTTTAGTAGTTTCAAAACAACACTTTAACTGGGTCATGCTTGGTTAATGCTTACTTAGATACTGTATACTCCAACCTTTTCTTTGTGTCACAGTTAGATTATAGCTCGTCCTTAAAACATTTCCCAGATTCTATGACTTTTGATATATCTGTAGAAGATTTTTTTTTTTTAACCTTTCCCACATACAACACATTTGCAGCAGGCGACATTAACCCTTTCCCTCATATGATAATTCTGCAGCAGACGACTTAAAACATATTTTGTCGAAAAATAGAAATCTCTATAATTAAATAACCTAGCTAGGACTAAAAGTGGAAAACATTGTGGCAAAAGGAGAAATTGCTTGTTTTGAGCCGTCTGCTGCAGAGATGTCAGAAAGCGTCTATATGAGGGAAAGGGTTAATTAAATCCACCTTGGCAAAAATATTGTAAATGAACTGAGAGCTATGAAAAAAAGTTTAATCATTGTAAATCTCCTTTTGTCACAATCTTTTCAAAAGTCGTGACGTACTGCCGCATGGGCGTCAGAAAGTATCTATATGTGGGAAAGGATCAATGCGTTGATGGTAAATGAGAAATTGCTCCAAATAAGTATTTTTGACTCTGATAAAACGAAACTAAAATTATTGAAAATAATTGAAAACATTGTGGCAAAAGGAGAAAATGATCATTACGTGCAATTTATCCTTTATAATGCCACAATGTTTTCTTCAAAACTCATCACCTGTGATTTCAAAAAGAGTCTGCATGTGGGAAATGTTTGTGAGAGAATATACAAAATCATCAACCGTGAATTGTAGCAATAAAATCATCTTGAGTCAATGCATTCATTCATTTATTATTATACCAGCACATTTACCGGAGAAAATACATGCAGATGGTATTACACAGTTCAAACACGACGTATTTAAATTTCAAATAGTAAAATACGTTACGAAATGTGCTAATAGTAAGTCACTGAAATATGTTGTGACGTCATTGAAATATAAATTCACATCATTCAAAATGAGATAGTGGGGTGTGCTTCACAGGTCAATCATAAATGTGTAAATTGTGTTATTTCGTTATTTGATATACAGAATTTTCTATATTTATATATAATGTTTCCTTATTCTGTCTTAAAAGTTTGTAAAGTATATAATCGAAAGGAAAACTATGTAACAGTAGCAATATTTGGCTTTGTATTGTCTACTCGCAGCATTGAACATTTGTTATCTCTTTGCCATTGGGTCTTGTGAGATATCAACTTTTCATGCCCCTAGCTGGTAGAACATTACTTATCCCAATATTGCTACTGCAATATAATATTCTGTATGTATATATATTTATATATTGATTAATATTCTTACTAGAATATTTTGGTAACTTCACATGAACTTAAACTCCTGTCACTTCAAGACCCATCAGTCAGACACAAGTGTCTCTGTGTCAGAGGGCCTGGTTAGGAGGAGAAAGTTGATCTCTTCCTCTTTACATCATATTTTGTTGTGTGTATACTCAATTAAGTTGTAATATGCAATTTGATACCTACAATATAGAGTGTAGATAGTTTTATTATAATTGTTTATTTAACCCTTTCCCTCATACAGACGTTTTCTGGTGCCTCTGCAGCAGATAGCTTTTTGAAACCATAGTGACAAAACATGCAATTTCTCCTTTTGCCACAATGTTTTCCACTTTGAGTCATAGGTTATCTATTTATTTTATAGAGATTTTCCTTTTTTTGACAAAATATGCTCAAAGTCGTCTGCTGCAGAATAGGCGTATGAGGGAAAGGGTTAAGAATATGAATTTATTGCTCATTTTGAGAGCTCTGTGTATGAGATAATACTTTTTTGGTTGACTCATGCTCTATAATGGGTGTCTTAGGAAATGGAGTAGTCCCCTTACTGCATTCTAAGCTATAAAATATCTCACTGGGATTGAGGATTGGAGTCTGAGTCACACAGCAAGAACTGAAATATTAACCCTGTCTCTCATACGACAATTCTGCAGCAGACGACTTTAAACATATTTTGCCAGAAAATGGAAAATCTCTATAATTGAATTGATCGATATAACCTATGACTCAATGTGGAAAACATTGCGACAAAAGGAGAAATTGCTCTTTGCTGCAGTCCAGCGGCATTAATTTTAACTTTAAACTCATATATTTTACATCGAAAACAAGCTTCAGCTTAATATTAATTGTTATATTAATCATGCTTGATGTCTGCTTCCTGGAGACATTACCAGTACTCCTGATGTTTGTGTTAAACAAATCCCCAATGCAGAACCCACTTATCAACGGATTCAAACAAGGGACCTTTGGTATGAGAGGCAGACGCTCTACCACTGCTCCACTGTCTTCCACCCATTGATGTTTCATATACAGATATTTTTTCATTCTATTTTTAGGATCAGTATGATTCAGTGGGGAAACACACAGAAAAGGGAATTGATTTTCTAGAGAAATATGCCACATTTTTGAAGCGGCGATGTGACATAGAAACAAGCTATGCCAATGATTTAAAGTAAGTAGGAAATAGATATATATTTTTCCCGAAATTTTTGAGGGAGCATGAAGTCACTGCTTTGTTGTTCTGTCCCATTTTCGTGTCCAGACTACTACTTTGGGCTGGTATTGAATAAAGCAAGCACTCTAGTTAAATAAATACATGTGTAACCAACCATTTAGATTGACAGACTGTACCAATAGACCTATTGTACTGTAATGTAGATGTACATTGATGTTTTAATCCTGTCTTAAATACAGCAAATCTGCAGCATATGACTTTGAAAACATCTAGACAGCATGAAAAAATGATGAAACAACTATTGAATGATTTTGAAAACATTGTGGCAAAAGGTAAAATTGCTCATGATGAGCAATTTCTCATTTTGCTACAATGTTTTTAACTTTTTAATCAATTATTGTTCTTTCATTATTTTTGACTAAATCATGTTTTCAAAGTCATCTGCTGCAGATTTAATTAATGTGGGAAGGGCTAAATGTCATGCTTTTTTGTCTTTCAGACGTTTAGTCAGAACTTTTCAGCCCAGAAAGAAAGAGGAAGATGAAAATCAGTAAGTCATTTGATGATATATTCAATTCTGTTGGAATTTGTACAGCCTTATAAATGTTTTTTATTTGACTACAATAACATGATCCTAACCGTTATAAACAGTCCGCCTCGGTGGTGTAGTTTGGAGAGTCTCACCCTAGGGTGCGGGAGGTTGGAGGTTCGATCCCAGGCTGAGTCATTCCAAAGACTTTAAAAATGTGATGGCTGCCCTCCTTGGCACTAAGGGTTGTGGGGTTGGCATTACAACTGACTAGCTGGTGTCAGAATATGGTTCATTAGAACTTGTTACCAACCGAGGAAATGCCGTTATATAACTTAAAAATGTGGAAAGCTGTGTAAAACACGAAGCAATCAGTCAAACTAACCTTTATAAACTGATATTTATAATTATGACTAGCATGTCAATGTATATTCAGTAAATATGTGCGGTTTTTTTTTTTAAATGAAAATACAAATTTGAAGAAATTGCATGTATTTTATAGTATTAAGTTTCTTTGCACAAATGTCTAGATCCGGTTAATACATTAATACTGGTTGAGTAATACTTGGTTACTGATATGATATAAGGGCTGAACAGGATACAAACAAGTAAGAAGGAAGAGAACTTGAAATTATTTATTTTTCTAAGACTTACTGGTATCCATCAACACTGTGTTGCACATCCAGAGCACTAAAATAATTAAAGGAATAATATCTCTTTTCTAAGGGAATGTGGTGACCTAAAACTGTTTGAACGTGTAAAACTTCACTTCCTGAAAATTTGAATGTCGTTACATTTTTCAGTCCGATATTGTTCGCCCCTTTTTGCATAGTAGTTGGGAAAGTAAAAAACTGTCATGACATCAACCGGAGACTTTGAATTGCGGATTGCCAATAAGTTATGTGTTGAAAGGAAATTGACTCTTACGAAAACGCTGAAGAAGAAAAAAGAATCCTATAAATTATCGTCTGATAAATTATCTTCATGCAAAAAGACTTGTTCATTGTAATCAGGGATTACTTTTGTAAAAGTGTTACAAGTTCATGAAGATTGTTCATGTTAACCCTTCCCCACATACTCAAGATTTCTCAAAACAAGCAATTTGCCATTTGTGCCACAATGTTTTCAATTCTATTCAATAATTATACTTTCATTTACAATGATTTTTCACATAAGATGTTTTTAAGGTTGTCTGCTGCAGATTTGTTGTATGTGGGAAAGGGTTAAGGTCGTTAACCTGGATTCATAGCATTTCTACAATACTTGTTTATCCCTTACTCATTATTTGTCATGTTGCCATAATGTCGTCAAAAAGTGTCTGCTGCAGAGGAGTCAGAAAACGTCTTGTTTGTTGAAAAGAGTTGTGTTCACTTTATCTGAAAAAGTGAGATATGAAATCTTATTACTTAAACACTTCAGGTTTTCATGGACCAAAGGTTTTTGGGATATGTTGAAGGAGTTACATGACTTGGCGGGCCAGCACGAAGTAATTGCAGAAAATACACAGACACAACTAATGCCAGATATACAAAAATGTGTTACAGAGTTAAAAAACGACAGGAAAAAAGTATAGCAGCTTTATTTTTCAACCTTTTCTACTCCCCATGTTGTTTTGTCCTTCCACCCAACCTTTTCCATGCCATATTTCACTTTGAGTTACTAATTTTAGTATGCACATGCATCTTGGCAAGACGGTGCCCCACATACCAAAATTTGGGCACTTTGACCTTGAACTCAGACCCGATTGTAAAGATAAATACTTGTCCAGATCATATCATATCTGACCTCAAAATTGAGGTATGAAGATGCATCTTCAATAGATGGTATATAGTGGCCTGAATTTAGGTTGCTTTAACCCTTTTCCTCAAACGACAATTCTGCAGTAGACGACTTTGAACATATTTTGTCAAAAAATAGGTTATCCATTCAATTATAATTAAAGTGGAAAACATTGTGGCAAAAGAAAAAATTGCTTGTTTTGAGCAATTTCTTCTTTCGTCACTATGTTTTCAAAAAGCTGTCTGCTGCAGAGGCGTCAGAAAGCGTCTATATGAAGGAAAGGGTTAATCAATCATGGATTGGAACCAGGAGAGTGTGCAGTTATCCTTTCTTGTCATCCCACCTGGCACACATGCTACAAAATCTCCAGAAAACGACATCAAGAGTAAAATTAATATTAGTTATAAATAAGAACTTTATTTACGTTGAATGTAAAATATGAGTTACAACTTAAAAAGACTGTTCTGTTTTCTTTTACAGTTTCTCCAGGAAGGGACTAAATTACAAAGCCAAATGAAAGATTACCTGAAATCTTTAGATAATGTAAGTATTGTTTGTTTCTATCAATAATTAATCCTTTTTGACGCCTCTACTTCAGTCCTGTTTTATAAACATTGTGTCAAATGGAGAAATTGTTCAAAACCAATGATTTATTCTTTATGTAATCGTCTTCTGTCTGTGTGTCCTTTTAAAAAAAATCCACAGAAATGTTTCTTCAGGGTGGGGGTGGGTCCCTCTTTAAAAAAATTCATTCAGCTGAACAAACATGTAGGCCATGTTAATAATTGATTGATTGATTGATTGATTGATTGGGGTTTAACGCCGTTTTTAACAATTTCTCAGTCATATCACGGCGGCCAG
>JAUELF010276006.1:0-10637 GCA_031471495.1 Clinocardium nuttallii | reverse complement strand
AAAGAAGAAATTGCACAAAACGTGCAATTTCTCCTTTTGACACAATGTTTTCCACTTTTAGTCATAGGTTATCCATCCAATTCAGGAGATTTTCTATGTTTTGATAAAATATGTTTAAAGTCGTCTGCTGCAGAATTGTCGTATGAGGGAAAGGGTTAAGACACATCAATTAATTATACCTACATTTCTTTTTTGTAAAATTCTTGGAGACAAAACAAGAGATAACGTACGATACTATAAAGAGTTAATACTATAAGTAAATTGTTAAAGAAAGAGGCAAACATTTGTTCTTTTTGGTACAGACACCTGTCTGTTGCACATTATTGGTAAAGGTGTTTCTAACTGCTGGATGTATGGACAGAAACCATTGTACAGTCTTAACCATTCCATTTCGACAACTGATGTGATATGACATTTTAGGAGTTTTCTTCTTTGAAAACATTAATGGTAAAAGGTTAACTCTTTCCCTCATACGACAATTCTGCAGCAGACAACTTGTCAAAAAATATAAAATCTCTATAATTAAATGGACAACTTATGACTAAAAGTTGAAAACATTGTGGCTTCTTTTGAGACTCAATGTTTTTCCAAAATCTGTGTGCTGCAGAGATGTCAGAAAGCATCTATATGAGGGAAGGGGATAAAGTGGAATGAGAGAATAGACAGCCATTTTGATTGATAAAACTCACATGTAGTCGGCTGTAATTTAAATCTTGCATTGAAAGAACCTGTAAACTGAGCAGTGATAACATAATTTGGAGGAATGCATGTGAATTTTTTAGAATTGTTAAAGTTGCAGTTTTCCATTATATCCCAGTCCCATGTGTGGTTTACCACTGATGGTTATTTCATTACTGGCATCTTACAGCCATCAACCAATTTTAACCCTATACACATACAACAAATCTACTGTAGACCTGGTGACTTTTGAAATTATTGTGTCAAAAGGAGAAGTTTCTGACAATTAGCATTTTATCCTTTTGTCACAATGTCATACTTGCATTTATAGTGAATTTCCATTATTTTCAGATATTTTCAGTCATCTGCTGCAGATTTGTTGTATGTGGGAAAGGATGTATACCATTATGTATTAACCCTTTCCCTCATATAGACATTTTCTGAGGCCTCGGCAGCAGACAGCTTTTTGAAAACATGGCAACAAAAGAAGATATTGATCAAACCGAGCAATTGCTCCCTTTGTCACCACATTTTCAACTATATTCAATTATTGTACTTTCATTTAAAAGAAGTTTCCAAAAATGTTCAGGTCCGTCCTCAAAGTTGTCTGCTGCAGATTTGTTGTATTTGATAAATGGTCAAAATATTAGGAAGCAGTCAACTGTTTAATATTTAAGGAAAATTAAAAAAAAATATGAGGAAAAATTAGAAACATTGTGGGGAAAAAGGAGAAATTGAAATTGCTTTTTGAGCACTATTCCTTTTCCCTCAATGTTTTAAAATATTGATGTCCAAAGTGATCTGTGTCAGTGAAAGGAATAACTAATTTACAAGACTGGTCATTTATAGATTCTTCCAAATTGCAAGCATCAATCGATCGGTAGGGTCATCATTATGAAGGAAGGTGAAATTGAAACAAACTCAAATCAATGAGGGAAACAAGATATATTTACACTGAATTTGTCTTCTACAAAGATACCAGAAGGTGTTTCTTCAACCCTTTCTCTCATGTAAACGCTTTTTGATGCCTCTGCAACAGACGGCTATTTGAAAACATAATAATTGACAAAAAAAGAAATTGCTCAAAACGAGTAAGTTCTCCTTTTGCCACAATGTTTTCCACTTTTAGGCATAGGTTATCCATTCAATTATAGAGATTTTCTATTTTTTGGCAAAATATGTTCAAAGTCGTCTGCTGCAGAATTGTCGTATGAGGGAAATAGGTGTTAATTATACTTCTGAACAGAATAAAAGTGATTGTTTCACATGATACTTCCACTCCCTTATCCCTCAAAGACACAACTTGATGTATCTACAACAGAGGACTTCTTAAACATTGAGGCAAATGGAGACGTTGCTCATTCAATTTATTTCTCCTTTTGCCACAATGTTTTCCAACTTTGTTCAGTAATTTTACTTTTAAATGAAAAGATTTTCCATAAGTTTGCCTGTATGTTCCCAAAGTCATATGCTTCATTATTGCTGTATGGGGTAAAGGGTTTTATTGTTTTACGGGGGTTTTACGCCCGTTTCAACATTTTTTCAGTTATATCATGGAGACAGTTCACATAGTCATGATCCCGTAAACAAACCAGTACTAGGCCAGGAAATTTGCCTTTTGCCTTGTCGACCCTAAATGGTGTGCGCGACTGGGGATTGAATCTGGGAAGGCCAGTTTCAAATCCCTGATGCTAACCACTCGACAATGGCATATTCCTTGGGAAAGGGTTAAAATCATGGCTGACTACTAGCCTAACAGTTTGGATAATCTATTCCCACAATTCCCACAGCACCAGATTCATGCAAAAATAGCACTCTTTATCTAAGCATCTGATGATAGCATACAAATTAAACTCAATAAGTTTATGCAAAATGGTAGAAACATTACCTTGTAAGAAGACGAGGTTACAACCATTTTGGACAAAGCCAAATATTTCAACTTAACGTTTGGATACAGAGCAAATATGAGCCGTCCAACGAGAAAACCAACATCATGGCATCTGCATGATGTATCGACCAGATCAGCCTGCGCTGTCCGCATCTCCGAGGGAAGGAGGTATAGAGAAATGATTCCTAAAACAGAAAATCCACAAGAGGCGAAAAGTGTCAGTCCAGGTTAGCCAGCACGGCATGTTTAAATTCATCCGAGTCGATGCTTTTCTCGTGGGAATGCTCTTATCGGCTCATTGCTTTTTGGATTAATGTCTACTGCTTATTTATAGTCATTTAACATAAGTCTTACTTTAGGATAACCCAGACAATAACGCTTTTTGTGTCGAGACATATTACTCGTACGACACACTTTCCCACAAAGTTCACATTTCAGAAGTTTTTCCAGTCGACCAGATCCACGGGTCACAAGGATACCGTCAATTGGTTTTGGCGAATTATTCGCGGATATGTTCATTTGGTCATCCTGGAAACTGTTCGAGGCATGATTTTTAATTTCTTTCACATCCGGATTTATACTTGATGTGTAAATGTCTTCGGAGGACAGTCCGCCTAGTGATCGCGTGTTGTGAGATAAATCGTAGTTTGGTGAGGATTCATAACTCCATGCTGAAAGATGTTTTGCGTCAGAACCTGTTGATGGTATTAAACTAGTCCCCAAACCATAACCATCTGCAAAGTAACCATTTTCACTCTCTCTCTTACCAACAGGGGAAACATTCAAGTCATTTATTCGTTCAACGGACCATTTATATTCATGCAAACTTGGTTTCAAATGATCATTTTCGGTACATTCATTGACACTGTAAATTGGCGGGTCTGACGAGAGATCTGTCACTTCCACTGGCGGAACTTCACTTTCAATTTTTATTCTTTTTGGAAAGTGCTGTTTTCTTTTTGATGAGATTTGATCCTGGAGGCTTAAAGGTTGATCTGTGTCTTTTTCCAGGGCCATGACTGCACCCTGGTCAAGATTTCTAACGAGGTCTGAACCCTCAGCACGTTTTCTAACAAGGTCTGAACCATCAGCATGTTTTCTAACGAGGTCTGATCCCTCAGCACGTTTTCTATGGAGGTCTGAACTCTCCTCACGTTTTCTAAGAAGGTCTAAACCATTGTCACGTTCTCTAAGGAGATCTGAAGTAGAAAAAAAAATAGCATTTTAACCCTTTCAATCATATAGATACATTCTGACGCCTCTGAAGCAGACGTCTTTTTGAAAACAAAGTGACAAAAGAAGAAAATGATCGAAACAAGCAATTTCTCCTAATGGCACAATATTTTCCATTTTAAGTCTTTGGTTATCCATTCAATTATAGAGATTTTCTAATTTTTGACAAAATATGTTTAAAGTCGTCTGCTACAGAATTGTCATATGAGGGAAAGGGTTAAAATGGTAGTAATATCTGTCCTCTTGGTGATCAGGATAGAGGGGATTGCATTACAACTGATGCATCGTTGTCAGGACAAATATATACTTGTAGTACTGGTATATCCCCCCCCAGGAAACTCCATCATATTATTAAAATAGTGTTGAAAATGCCATAAAACAACATTTTAACAAACAAGATAAATCAATTTTAGTAGATGAAAATTAACGGTTTGATCGAAGACGAATTCATTTAGAAAGTAATTCAGTTGACATCTTGAACTTCATTATGCTTTTTTCTCATTGGTTGCTTTTTTGCTGTGATGACACAGCTTTATTAACACTTTCACACTGTAAGACAGGGAGACTTTGTACTAAGAGATGATCCTCCATTGTCTGTCCTTCTTAACATCATGCTATGGTTTGATTGGTTGCAGTTATTAGTACTGGATAATTGAAGGCAACACAATGTCATGTGTTTCTTTAAACACTTTGGTTTTCTCTCCAAATTATTATATTGCCAACCAAAAAGTAAACAATAATGACAGTCTTTCTTTGATATCTGATGCTCATATATCCAAAAAGATATAGCTGTGCATTTAAATGTGTGTGTTCCCATTTAGCCATATTTCCTTGACTATCAAATCTGTAGATATTATTCACTGTTATTATTTTCACTATAGAAACTTTGGTGTGAAAAAATACATACACACTCTGTAGCTTAATAATAAGGTATTTTAAAAAAACACAAATCTTTATGTTTCATTTTGCAGTATAGAAATGAGCTTAACCTTTTCTCTGATACAGTCAACATTTGATGACACTGCAGCAGACGACTTTTGAAAACATTGCGGGGATTGTTCCAAAAATAAAAGTTTCTTTTTCGTACAATGTTATAACTCTGCATTTATTGTAAACCGCTAATTTTTTTCATCAAATGTTGCTTAAATCAGGAAAAGGGTTGATAGGTTTTATTGTATAGTCTCTCTCATGTATTGTATTTAGTCTTTTGTTTCAATTCAAGATATTCTTTGACAAAAAAAAAAGTTTGAGTAAAATGATGTAGGTATGTAATTAAAATCCAACTCAAATCTACCTATTAACTCCACATGTAATCACCAGCTCTTATTTATATACTTCTAATTAACATTTGCATATAAATTAATTTATTTTATTTTAATCTTTTCCCTGATAAGACTTACATTTTTTCCTTGTACAAGACAAGTTCAAATTGTCCAGTCTTTCCTCTAAAAAGCATTTTTAGATAATTTTAATTTGAAAAAGTTTTAAAATAGCATATCCAGTCAAGTAACAGTTATGATTAGTTTATTGCTGCAGATGTAAAAGGCATCTTTTTAAAGGAAAGTGCTGAATTTTCAGATGGATCGTTGTTTTTAAATGCAAACTTATCTGGGAATAGATTGCATCAACTATTTTTTATAAAAGAAAGAAAAGCCAGTTTTTTTTTATCTCCTGCCTGTAAGGCTCAAAGACACTCAGGGACAACTTGTCCGTTGTCTGCCATGCCTTGCACTAATTGGTCATAACTTAGTTTCTATTTGGCAGATTAGCTTCAATGTTGCAACACTCTTTTCTTGTAATCAATTAAAAAGAACAATGCAAGGAATATAAATTAAGCCTGCCTATTTTCAGCTCACCTTTAGCACAAAGTGCTTATGGTCAGTTATTATGGTCGCCTTTTGTTCGGCCTGCGTTGTCCATTGTGCGTCGTCATTGCACAAACGTCCTCTTCACTGTAATGAGTAGGTCAATTGGGATGAAACAGCGAGCATCCTCTCAATGTCCTCCACAAAATTCCTTCAAATGTTTTGGATCCATGCAGGATTCTGGTTTCCATGGCAACTGAAAGAAACAAAATTTCCTCCTCCCAAACAGGTTGACCAGTTTTAACATAGTTGTGTTGAATTGATGCTTGGGTGACTATCAGTTTCATTCAAGCCATGTTGATTGTAAACAAACATGGCCTCCGTGGGGCTGGGCTGTGTTGCTTTATATGGCTATAGTGAAAACTTTTTCTCCCAAACCTGTTGACTGATTTTCAAATATGAAAGTATGTTGCTGGTTTCCAAATAATTTTGAAAATGTTCTTAGGGTGACCCTCTATGAGATTCCTTCAAGCCATGTTGATTGGATGAAAGTATGGCTGATTTGCAAATAATTTTGTGCAAATGTTCCTTTGAAGCCACTCTATCAAATTTCTTAAGCCATGTTGATTGGTGGAAAACATGGCCATCAGAGGGTGGGGCTGTTTTGCCTTTAATGTAAACTGTAGAATTTTTTAGTTAGAATCCCTCTTCTCAAAAAGTATTTGGCCGATTTGCAAATAATAATTTTGTAGAAATGCTCCTTGGGTGATCCTCTATGAGATTACCTCAAGCCATGTTGATGGTTGAAAAATAAAATGAGTTATTGTGGTTGAGTGTTCCAAGGCCATCATGTCCCTATTGATTTTACTTTTTTTGTTGGGCCATTTACTCAATTTGTTTCCAATGTATCAATTTCATACTCAAATTAAGATAGCTTTTGACCTGCAGATGTGCAGTGCACAAGAACCATAACTCCAGCTTACTTACTTAGCCTGTGTATCCACTTCAAATTTGGTACATGTATGTAGATAGCTTACACAGTGAACACACAAATTATTATTCTAGCATGCATATTTCTTTTTGTTATCCCTGTAAGCATATTTTCACTTATTATCAACTTTTTACAGAGGAGTGTATTCTGACGAACACTCTTGTTATCTATATATCTGAAAACTCATTATTCTCTTTAAACGTCTTGATGTGTAATAAGTTCTCAGTTTTATAATGAATTCAGTTTTATGGCAATGAAGAAGTAACTGATTTTCTCTTTCCCACATACAACAAGTCTGCTGTGTGTGACTACTAAACATCTAGGTACAAATATTGAAACACTATGAATAAAAAGTATGATTATTGAAACATTGATAAAAGGAGCCATTGTTCATAATGATATATTATATACTCACCATCAATGATAATATTCATTATTGTCAAGCAATTTCCTAGTGATGATGAGTAATGATTACAATATGTCATAACTTTTCTATTATACATTTTTTGTAGCATTTTTAAAAAGTCCTGAATGAAATAACTGCTTTGATTGCTCAATGTATAAAGGCATGAAGAACTGCTTACAGGCTTTGAGGGCTTCAAGAAATATCTTGTTGATAAAATGCATGGCCAAAATGTCATTACAAAACCTTTTGATCTTGTTTATTAACACTATTTTTCACTGATTTATAATAAAGTTTTTAGCTAAATCAAACAAGGTAAGGTGTTTATGATTAACAGAGATATACTAGTAGATGCTCCCAGATTGTAATAGAAAGCCTAAATAATCCCTCAGGAAATTGCGCTTTACTACTTGCAACAAAATTAATAATGATTTAAATCAACTTGCACTTACATTTACGGCCAATGAATCAGATGAAATAAAAACCTATTTTGGTCAAAAGAAATTCGCTGAATGAGTGTTGTTTCCTTTTCCAACTGTTTTTTACTCAGACTCTGTAGCCAAATTAATGTCCCATTTTCGGTCAGACGGAGCATGTTTTTCTCTGAATATTATGTTTAAACCCTTTCCAACATACAGCAAATCTGCAGCAGACGACTTTGATAATGTCTACTCAAAATATGGAGATTCTCTTTAATAGGAGGTATAATTACTGAAGAAAGTTGAAAACATTGTGGCAAAATGGGATTGCTTGTTTTGAGCAATTTCTCCTTTTGTCATGACGTTTTCAAAAGTCCTCTGCTGCAGAGTTGTCAGAAAGCGTCTATAACTATGTGGAAAAGGTTAAATGGCAGACAACCCTAAAAATATCTTTTCAGGAAAACAATTAAACAATTATACCAGGTGCATGTTATTGGCTTAGAATTTTGATTGTTTGATTTGACTCTTTTTCCAGATCATTTTTTAAACAGAATATTTTTATGCATGTTTTTGTTTATCATCAATAAAGGAACTTTTACCCATTTAATCATGCAGATGCATTTTAAAAACTCTGGTGGCAAAAAGAGAAATAACTTGTAAAAAGCAACTGCTGCATTCGCTACAATGTTTTCAATATTCTTCAATAGTTATACAATCATTATTGAAGTTTTCCAATCTTTTTTGCAAATAATTAGGCAAACGTGAGAAAAAAATCTCTGTAAATGAAAGTATTATTATTGGAAAGGGGGGTTAAAAAACATTGTGGCAAAGGCAATGAAATGTGTCTGTATGATGGAAAGGGTTATGTTTGCTTTCTCTCAGATGTAAAGGATTTAGTGTAAGTTATTTGGATATGTTAAATTGTAACATTTAATTATCCTTTTCATGTCAAGTTTTCAACAATACTATTGTAGTCTTGTTCATGTAACCAGAATTTCATTCTTTATCATCTTCTATCTGAAAAGCAGACATAAGGAATGGTAGTTTTATTATCATTACATGTACTAGCTAGATAAATTGATTATCTGAAACATTATTTTTTTGTGTGTCTGCTTTGAATAACATCCAAGGGGAAAATATTGCCTCAGTAAAGATTGAAGTATAGGCGCAATATGTTTAGGAAAAGGAGAAATTCCTCACAATGTGCAATTTCCCCTTTTTCTACAATTATGCTTAAAACGTTTGCTGCAGAGGCTTCAACTGTCATCTGCATCATAGAAAAGGTTAATAACTGAACTGTTTTTATTTATGATTATCAATAAAGATTTCTCACTCACATGAGTATGTAGTGCTGAAGGTAAGCTAATGTGATAGCCTTTTGTCCGACGTCATAAATTTACTTGTTGACACATTTAAAGACCATAGTTTTCATCAAAGCTTCATCAAACTTTGTCTGTTTATTTGTATTGATAATATCTAGGCCAATTCAAATACAGGTCATGTTCTATCAATAGCTAGGGTCATAAGGACAAATATTAGTAACATCTTTTGGACTCTCTATAGGCGGCATTTTTGACTCAAGCAGGTGCAAACATTGTCAAAATGGTTGTCTTATAATGGCATCTATGATAAATACAGATATGGGTTATGTTGTGTCAAAAACTAAGTCAGTAGGCCTAATTATAGTCGATCCTTGTGGACACTCTAGCGGCTTCATTTTTTACTTCAGCATGTTGAAACTTTGATAGAGTGTTTGTCTTGATGATATTAAGTTTAATTGGTCATGTCAGATAAAACTATGTCACTTTAAGAAAAATTGAAATTGTGTGGTCACTCAAGATGACACATTTTTTACTCAAGTATGATGAAATTTGGTCAGAATGTTTGTCTTGATGATATCTAAGCTTAGTTCAAATATGGGTTAATTCGAGATCACATTTTAGTGAAATATTGTGGAAAATCTAGATGCTACGTTATTTTAGTTGCTTATGGAATGACTTCTTTATGTACGTATTATTCATGAACAATTTATCACATAGAGCCAGGGTACTCAGATGAGCGTTACAGAGACACCATGACCCTCTTCTTAAAGATGTTACTCGCCAAATAACCAGATTAATCATTTTGCTATACTTAAGAAATAAATTCAACAAGTAAAACCACTTTTTAATGATCATGTACCATCTAACTCTAACTGACATATTAAGCACAAAGTGCATCTAAACTCATGTGAGCAAGAGTAGGGTCATCATGGGCGTTTTATTTAACAGTTTATACTAGTATTGCTTAATTGACTAAGATGCACTTTAAATACTGCACTCTATTAACTTTCTATGCATCTTAATTTATTGTTTAACTTTCAAAGCTTATTAATTTATGTCTACCCCCAATTTTAATTCTATAAAGTAGTTCATTGACAGAAATACTTAGAAAAAATCTAATACTGAGAAATTTTGATATATTCTTTATATAACACATCCAATAAATACTTATCTGGTCTCTTTAACATTTTTATTTATAACAAGAAACATTTAACTACATGTATATTTAATGAATATACTACAATTTATCTAGATTGCAGCAAAATTTGATAACAATTTGGAAATAATTATGTCCTGTACTTCAAATTGGTCTGTTGGTAAGATGGGTAGGTTTTGTGTACTATTTTATGTCTTTAGGATATTAACCCTTTCCCTAATACGACAATTCTGCACCAGACTGAACATATTTTGTCAAATATTAGAAAATCTGTATATTTGAATGTATAATAACCTATATATGACTAAAAGCAGAAAACATTGCGGCAAAAGGAGAAATTGCATGTTTTGAGCAATTTCTTCTTTTGTCACTATGTTTTCAAAAATCTGTCTGCTACAAATAACATCAGAATGTATTTGCATGTGGGAAAGGGTTAATGTTGCTCAGTTACTGTATTATCATGATTCATGTAACTGTAATATGATATTCAAACAGCTGAAATTACATATTCATTGATTTTTTTATTTTCAGTTCTGTATTAAATGAGTACAGAGCTTTCTACAATTACAATTTGAAATAAGAAATGAATCAATTAATGTCTTCAAATAAGTATGATAAATTACACGTTTTGTTTGCATGTGTTATTTAATCAATGCAGATTAATCTGTTTTATTACATTTCCATCCATCAAAGATAAGGATATCTCGGTGAAAGAAAATTCATAATCGTCGATTTTTGTTAT
>JAUELF010275995.1:0-10638 GCA_031471495.1 Clinocardium nuttallii | reverse complement strand
AATTTAATATGAATTGTTTGATATGTTGAATTTATTCATTTCGTTCCAGAAATTGAATTAATCTACAAAAAAATGAAAAAGTTACATACAATTCTCAAAATCCACCAAAATCATGGTTTTTACCCCAAAAAGAAGGCCTATGACACTCAGTATCTGCAGCATACAATGTGAAGAAGGGTATTACATTTAACTATGATACAAATTTGAAAGCCCAGCACTGGTACTTATTGAGAGAAAAAACAAAAAAACTTAAACATTGATCACAAATGTTTGCCACCATCAGAAAAGAAACACCTTAATCTGGCTTTTGTAAAACAAAAACCTTTGTCAATATCTTTATTCTTCAGATGCTTGGTTGAAACACATGGAGTACTGGTAATTACTTTGAGCAGATATTTTCATTTTTATAATCTTGAATTAAGTGCATAATTTTAGTACCATATGCTCAAGTCTGGTCCCAAATGGCCGAGACCGTATTAGAACTATAGAGCATAATAAAACTTGCCAATAGATCTTCCCAACACTTCTTAATTCAGATCATTTGGTTGATTGATTGGGGTTTAACGCCTTTTTCAACAATTGTTCGTATCACAGCAGCCAGTTCACCAACTCACGAGTTTCATGGCCAACTCACACAACACTTCCCAAGCAAATGGCTGCTTTTCCACATAGACTGTTATGTTAGTCCATTGGTGGAAAGCTTTGTCAAATGACGGAAAAATGTTGGCTGAGCTGGAGTTCAAACACACAACCCCTGGATTGAAAACCCCGTAGCAACTGACTGAGCTACCGGGCCTTGGCGAAATCAGATGGTATGTTGACACTATACTATTAAAGTCTCTTTTATTAACATATTGCCTTATGTATTTTATTATCATCATGACTCCAAAATATCTGATTCAAGGAATGGGAAGGTCAAATAAGCACAAACTATACATATACAAGAAGAATTGGAGATACAATAGAAAATATTGCACGAGAAGAACTGATTGATGGAGTTAAATGCCCCTTTCAACAGTATTTTCAGTTATATTACGGCAAAGAGTTTGCCACACAAGTATATCCTGGATTTCTCACACCAGTGCTCCACATAACATGCTATTGATGAACATGCAATTTCTCCTTTACCACAAAATGTTCAAATGTTATTTGCTAGAGGCATGAACAAAATCATGTGTTGCAGAGAAGGGCTTATTTTTCAAAAAGTGTTAATGTCTGAGCATTGTAAGTTTTTTTTGTAATATTTTAACCCTTTCCCACATACAATAAATCTGCAGCAGACGATTTTGAAAACATCTTAACAATAATATGGAAAATCTTCCTTAATTAAGACATTCTTATTGAATAGAGTTGAAAACATTGTGTCGAAAAGAGAAATATACTCTTCTTTTGTCACAAAGTTTTCAAAAGTTGTCTGCTGAGGCATCATGAAGACCTTATTGTAATTTTAGTACAAGTTGAGAAAATCATCTCCTATAAGGGAATTCATTTTCCATTTACAATAGCATTGCTGTTCAATTTGCACAGATTTCAGATAACCTCTTTGAACCTTTTCCCACATGCAGCTACATGTTTACGCATCAGCAGCAAAAACTGCAGTGCAAACAGAGAAATTTACCATAAAAAGCTCTTTCTCCTTTCACCATAAGGTTTCAACACAATCTAATTACTATACTTCATTCATAGAATTTCAACTATTTGCCGAGATATTTACAAATTTGTGACCTGCAGATTTGTTGTCCTCGGGAAAAGGACTACAGATTTACCTGTAGATAGGGGCCAAAAGGGTTACCTCGGGTCGTGATCAATAAATCAATAATTTGTAATTCATCAATAACCTTGTTGTTGTGTTTGATTTGTATTGTAAACTGTAATTATCACTCATATTTCGATGAGATAACACAAGGTGTTATTTGACTGATGAGGATTTTATATCACTTCCACTTCAAATAGGATATTTCAACTTCCATCTGCTTTAACCCTTTCCCTCATACGACAATTCTGCAGCAGACGACTTTGTCAAAAATATTATGTCAAAAAATAGAAAATCTCTATAATTGAATTGATGACCTATGACAAAAAGTGGAAAACATTGTGTTGCATGTTTTTGTGCAATTTCTTCTTTTGTCACTATGTTTTCAAAAAGCCGACTGCTGCAGGGGCGTCAGAAAGCGTCTATATTAGGGAAAGGGTTAAAATTGATGCAGAAAATTTTGCAACAGCTGACATTTTTTGAATTATTATCTTGGTTTAGTATGGTGAAAACATTGTAGGAAATGGATAAAATGGCCGGTCTTAATCAATTTCTCCATTTGAAATGATGTTTTCACAAGCTGCTTACTGAAGAGATCTCTGTATCCTTGAAGGGTTCGGTCATTTCTTAATATGAAGTTTAAATGACACCCAAAATGTTATAAGCTGAGCCATGGTAGCTCAGTCAGTAGCAACACGGGTTGTCAATCCAAGAGTTGTGCGCTTCAACCCAGCTTGTCCAGCATTTGTACCCACGTTTGACAAAAGTCAATTCTTTCAAATAATTGCCAAACTCCAATGAAACTGGTTCATTGAGCCCTGGTAGCAATGCAGGCAGGGGTTGGGAGTTTGAACCCAGATGGCCCAACATTCTTCCCGACTTTTGACTGAAGTCACTGTGACAACAGTCATTTGTCTTCTTATCAACTAATAGGCCAACAATCCATGTTGAAAAGCAGCCAGTTGAAAATCTGTTAAATGAAGATAATTTGACTTCAGGACATTTGTGACATTTTCAGATTTGCTCACACATTCCGTACAGTATTACACACTACTAGAAGCTAACTGGAAGATACGTTATTGGCACTCCAACTTCAATGCACATAAAGCAGATCCTGATCATTTGAAGAGGTAAATCTGGAGCTATACTGGTATCATTTATCTGAGGGCATTATGTGTCAAGACTTAAATTACAATTTAATGTCGTATTGCAAGCAATACAAAAGTCGCCTACCAAACAAGGACCTTTGACCTCTTAGTGTGACCTTGAACTTTGAGGTACAGGCCTGTGTCTTGTGTGCCACATCTCGGATCTGTCTTGTGTGCCACATCTCGGATCATCATAGTGAACTTGTGTGCCCAGTAACTTGGGAATTTATGATGAATGGTTTCTCATTCGACCTTTGACCTCTAATATTTACCTTGACATTTGAGGCACATGCATGTGTCTTGTGTGCAACATGTCACCTCATCATGGTGAACATATGTGCCCAGTAACTTGGGATTCCTACGATGCATGTTTGAGATGTGAGCCAGACAAGGTAGTCCTATCAAACAGTACTCATTTTGACCTCTAAGTGTAAGTTTGACCTTTGAGGTACAGGCCTGGGTCTTGAGTGTCCCATGTATCCTCATCATAGTGAACATGTATGCCAAGTAACTTGGAAATTATATGATGCATGGTTCCTCATTTTGTCTTTTGACCTCTAATTGTGTCCTTGGCATTTGTAGTACAGGCCTGGGTATTGTGGGCGACAATCCACATTATCACGGTGAGCATGTGTGCCTAGTATCTTGGGAATCCGTTGAGGTATGGTTGAGATGCAGGCCGGACAAGGTACAGTCCTATAACACAGTACTCATTTTAACCTCTAAGTGTGACCTTGACATTTGAGGTACATGTCTTGGTCTTGAAAGCGACACGCTGCCTCATGATATAGAACGTTTTATGTTATGTTTCAGGGAAATCCTATGATACATGGTTGAGATGCGGGTAGGACAAGGTACAGTCCTATTAAACAGTACTCATTCTGACATTTGACCTCTAAGTGTGACTTCGACATTTGAGATGAAAATGTGTGCCAAGTAACTCGGATAACATTGGTCTACAAAGGTCATGGTGAACTAGTTTGGTTGATCTTAGACCACACTAGCTACACACGTAATACTGACATCGTTATACGAGGGGTGTATTTTTGTAGCACTTCCGTAAAAATGCACAATTATGTAGATCACGATATTCCCTATTCAATAGTTAATTTACAGATATGTGTTATTCGTTGAGAATTAGAATTTCCATGGTAACTTCACCGAAGTTATCTCGGCCCAATATTCAGTATTTCTAAAATTCTCCAAGTTTGGCCTGGAATTCCGACGTTCTGGCACTTTTCGAGGCTTCTATAAATGGTCCGCTATCAAACTATGCAGTTTCATTGTGAATCCCGCAAACCATGACCGCCCCTTAACGCTGCCCGCAGTCGCATTCCATGGTCAATCTCTGATATGAAGAGTATGCATCTCCGATCTACTTGTTCCGGCGGTTCTTTTAACACCGATTTTGGCCTCGAATTCCGACGTTCTGGCACTTTTCCAGACAGGCCAAAAGTGTCGTCAATAGCGCAGGAGAGCCAAAAATATATGTTAAATCAGACACAAAGCCCCACTGGCCTATACGTAGGAAACGCTGCCAGCCGTCGCATTTGATGGTTGATCTTGATATGAAGAGTATGCACTTTCGATCTATTTGTCCCGGCGGGTCTTTTTACACCAAGCTTGGCCTGGAATTCCGACGTTCTGGCACTTTTCCAGACGTGCCAAAAGTGTAAGCTATAGAAAACGAATATTTGCAGATTCAGTGTGGAATCTCGCAAACCACGACCGCCCCTTAACGCTGCCTGCACTCGCATTCACTGATTCATCTTGAGGTCAAATTACTCTAAATACATCCGCTGGAATGCTGACATACAGTACTATAGTCCCTAAAAAAACATTTGTTTGCATAGAAATTAGTGTAGACCATCCACAGAATGTAGTGAATATAGGGCATTGAGTTTAAAATTGTAAATGTGTAAATGATGTTCTGGAAATGATTGATTTGATTACTTTTAGTATTTTGACTTTGTTTGAAAGTGAAAGTAGAGAATGCTAAACACCGGTTTTGTCCGGGCCCGATTTAGTCCAAAATGACGGTTACCATTTTCGCATGGCGAGTTCTTTCTTGCATAACGCATGAACCCCCATTGTATTTGGATTGTTCTAACGCTTAGATGTAACTCTTTTTAATGGTATATGATGTTCTACATGAGAAACGCTTAAAAAGTGTGACAATTGAGGACTGAAACTGTTCGATTTACATGGAAACAAAGAAGGAATTTATTTGGTGTATTGTAAGTTTGTAACCTAAATATGAAGGGTATGCACTTTCGATCTACTCGTTCCGGCGATTCTTTAAACACCATGTTTGGCCTGGAATTCCGACTTTCTGGCAATATTCCAGACGTGCCAAAGTGTACGCTATCGAAAACGAACATTTGCAGATTCGGTGTGGACTCGCGCAAACCATGACCGCCCCTTAACGCTGCCTGCACTCGCATTCGATGGTCCATCTTGATATGAAGGGAGTGCACTTTCGATCTACTCGTTCCGGCGGTTTTTTTAACACCAAGTTTGTCCCTGGAATTCTCTCTCTCTCTCTCTCTCTCTCTCTCTCTCTTTCGTTCGCTGACTCCCCTCTATATTATCATGTTAGCTGTTAATGTGTCTCATTTGCTGTATATATGTGTCCTGTTTTGTTTATGAGTAAAGGCAAACGCTTATTAAAAGTATAAACTATCATTCTTTCTCTTTTGCTGTGTTGCATCCCAAATCGAACCGGTTGCAATCGTATTTATAAAATTAAACACATATCTATTAAACATGATGGATCATTGAACCACTGATATCGCAAATTTATTGGTCATGGGGCTGTTATTCAAGTGGTAGTGAGTTCGAATTCAGACTCTAACTTATATCGAGTAGGGAAGAGAGATCGAATCCAGACTCGGACAAATTTCATGGGAAGAAGACTTCATGAAATCTTTTGACTAAGTTCGTTTTTGTATGTATTCCCTTCTTTGTTTCAAGTCGGGGGACTGAGTGTGTTATATGGATTACTAATATTAAATGGTTACATTTTAAAAATATGGTACGTAAATGCAGTGGAACGTAAATGCATTACCACGTAAATATAGTGGTACGTATTCATAATCCTGGCTTAGACATGAAAGATGCGAACTTTTTTTGTAAATTTTAACATTGTATTATCATATAATTATAAATAAAAAAGTTGTGAAAATAATATGTTTCTATTATGTGATCATAGAAAACAAAATAAATATTATTTGATGATTGTTTGTACGTTTTATATTTCTCTAATAGAATACGAACATTCGGCAAAAGAGTCACCAAAATGTCCGGAAAAGAAACCGGTAAGGAAACTTGATATTTCTTAAATTTCTTGGCAATCTGTCAGTGACTCGGTGTCATGATTGTTCTACATCTAATTGCTTGATATCGTAGTTTAATAAGCATACATACTGTCAAATTGTCATTCACTTAGCTCTTCAACATTGTAACTAATTTGATGATGGTTTCCGGGTTCTGAAGTATTTAAAAAGGAGGATCTATAGAGCTTTGCAATGTTGTCAATTTCATTAATTTCAAAATTGATTAATTAATTAAATGAACGTGTCTCCTAAGTTTGTGATCATAAACAATAAAATAAACTACATTGTTAAGTAGTCCAGGTGAGGTTTCTGTACAAGGAATGCGATTTTATGTTTTGACTGTTTGCATCCTGTTACAATGCAATATGTAACGGCGATATATTGAGACTACATTGCCAAGTACTAAATAGATCGAATTTCAGACATAAGAAATAAGATACACAGTGACACTTCTCAAATGACTGCTAATACAAACTCATGGGATAAAAGTTTGAAAATACTGACTTCAGGAGCTGTCAGAGGACTTACGTGGACCCCTATTAAAGTTAGTCCAGGTTTCTGTACAATGAATGCCATTTTATTTTTTGACTGTTCGTTACAATGAAATATGTAACGGCGATATATTGAGACTAACGCATGGATATGCTGTCACTTTCAAAGTTTGAGATTTTTTTTTTCTGATTGGACTAGTCATGTAGTCTGATCTGAATATAATACGCGCTTAAAGAAGAAACCTTACCTTGATTTTTGTAATATTATAGATGCATGCAGTGTTTATTTTATATATCAATGCAACCTTTGGATTTAATCATTTAAAGATGCATCATAGAAAAGGGCGGCTTTAACCCTTTCCCTCATATAGACACTTTTTGAAAACATAGTGACAAAAGAAGAAATTGCACAAAACGAGCAATTTCTCCTTTTGCCACAATGTTTTCCACTTTTAGTGAATAGTCATAGGTCATCTATTCAATTGTAGAGATTTTCCATGTTTGGCAAAATATGTCCAAAGCCTTCTGCTGCAGAATTGGTGTATGAGGGAAAGAGTTGAGGGATATAAATAAAGTGTCCAGTCTGGCCATGAACCAATCACATGCTGTAATTTCAGAAGAAACCTCAGCAGTTAATAATTTTTCCTTTTCCAGTTTATTTTCCAGGGTAAGCAAATTATCCTTCACGCTGTTGATAATTTCTGTCTTGTCTTCCCTGAAAATATCTGAGTACAGTATTTTAACCCTTTACCTCATATAGACGCTTTCTGGTGCCTCTGCAGCAGAAGTCTTTTTGAAAACATAGTGACAAAAGAGGAAATTGCTCAAAACGATCAATTATTCCTTTTGCCCCAATGTTTTCCACTTTTTAGATCACCTGAGCAGAAGACTCAAGGTGAACTATTCTGATCACTTTTTGTCCGTCGTCCGTCTGGCGTTAACTTTGAGCTTTAACCCTTTACCTCATATAGACGCTTTCTGATGCCTCTGCAGCAGAAGTCTTTTTGAAAACATAGTGACAAAAGAGGAAATTGCTCAAAACAAGCAATTATTCCTTTTGCCCCAATGTTTTCCATTTTTCAGATCACCTGAGCAGAAGACTCAAGGTGAACTATTCTGATCACTTTTTGTCCGTCGTCCGTCTGGCGCTAACTTTGAGCTTTAAACATCATCTCCTCCTGAACCGCAGAAACAATTTCCATGAAACATCATAGAAATGTTCCTCTGATGGACCTCTTTCAAAATTGTTCAAAGATTTTAATTCCATTGAGAAATTTGGTTGCTGCAACATCAGAAAGGGGGCAAAATGTCCAAACTTTAAAAATCTTCTCCTAATCTGTATGTCAGATTCCAATATATTTGGTAGAAAGTTCCTTGGGTGACCCTCTAACAAAATTGTTGAAGCCATACTGATTGGTCTAAAAAAAACATGGCAGTCAGGCAGCATCAGAAAATGGGCAAAATCACAAAATTTGGAAATTTCTTTTTTTGAACATCATCTCCTCCTAAACCACAGGACCAATTTCATCCAAAATATTCCATTGGTGGCCCTCTTTCAAAATTGTTCAAAGATTTAAATTCCTTTGAGAAGTTTAGTTGCTTGCGGCTTCAGAAAGTTGGCAAAATGTTCAAACTTTAAAAATCTTTTTCTCTGAATCTGTTTGTCAGAAAAACATTTGTTCTTTGGGTGACCCTCAACAAAGAATAATCAAGGCATACTGATTGGCTGAAAAACATGGCATTCAGGAGGCATTAGGGGAAAAAAATGACAAAATTTGGAAATTAATTATTTTTAAGAATCCTTGTCTGATATTATCAAAAGTCATCTGCTGCAGGGGCGTAAGAAAGAATAGACTAACATGTGAGAAAATATTAATGTAATGGAAATAAAAAGCAAATTTTTGAAATGGATTCGATCACTTTGATGGAAAAAGCCAAATTGTGAAGTCACTTCTTGGTGCATCTGCAGCAGATGAATTTTGAAAAACATTGTGGCAAAAGTAAATATTCCTCATAATATTTATAACAGTATTCACTAATAACACTTCTAGAGATTTTCCAAATTCTTGCCTAGATGTTTTCAATCATCTAAGATAGAAGATTTGATGTAAACAGTATTTTGAAAAGTGTTATCAATACTGGTATCTCAGTAAATGTGTAACAGAGTAATTCATAAATGCGAGAATATGGGAACGTTTACTCTCCCCTATCAAGGAGTCAATTAGGACCTTTTCCCTCATCTAACAACTCTGCAGCAGACGACTTGGAACATTTTTTTGTCAAGAAATGAAAAATCTCTTTAATGGAATGGATAACCTATGACTAAAAGTGGAAAACATTGTGGCAAAAGGAGAAATTTTGTGCAATTTCTCCTTTCGTCACTATGTTTTCAAAATACAATCTGCTGCAGAGGCGTCAGAAAGCGTCTATATGAGGGAAAGGGTTATCGGAACATTTACACTCCTATCTAGGACTCAATTTTAAATCCATTTGTTGTTATAGTATTTGAGCTGAGATGTGCACACCAAAGTTATCAATGGGGGAAGGTTGGTCTGAACAGTGAGGTTGCCAAACTGTTATCAAATGGTGATCCAGCTTTTGAAGTTGATGAAAATACGAGATATGCTGAGGTAAGAATGGACTACATGAAGTTATTATTTGGGTCACTTTTTACAGTATTGAGCCAAATGCATGCAAGTACAAGTCAACAAGAGGAATCTGCTGTGGTCGAGTGGTTTGCATCGGGGATTTCGAAACCGGGTGTCCTGGGTTCAATCCCCGGTCGCAGCACTACGGTCATGGTTGAGTGCCCTTGGGCAAGGCACATTTTCTAGCCTAGTACTGCAGGCTACACGAAATCTTTTGAAACCTGTCAGTCCGAAAGCTGATTTTTAATATATTTTCCTCTTTGTTCAACCAATTATTGCCTGAAAATGTGTCTGTCCAATTGAATTGTTGTCAGTCAGGACTGGAGGACTGACGGTTTTAGCATAGTCTGGTTCTGGTTTGTTTACCCAGGGATCATGGATAAGTGAACTGTTGCCGCGATATAACTGAAATAATGTTGAAAGTGGCATAAAACCCTAATAATAATAGATCCAAGCTACTAATACCTTGTTAGGAATATGTATTTGTATTATGTTTTTAACCTAAATGGTTTGTCATAAGTTGCTAAAACACTTCACATTTTAAAGCAGAAAGGGTTTACTTTAGCAGAAAATACAATATAGCAAAATTAATAATAATTATAATAATAGATTAAACGAGAGTAGAACTCATTACATATTATAACTTATCTTGTACCATTATGCCATTATGAAGAACTGATATATTAACATTTTTATTAGATAATTATTATCAAACTCAAAGGGGGTAAAAAATTATGTTGTTATTAAACTTTGTTTACTTATTAATAATGCATAAATATGCTTTTCTTGATTATAACCCTTTACCAAACACAAGAAATCTGCAGCAAGTCGGAAAGGGTTAACTTATCTTACAGGTCCCTGTTCTCAAACAGTACCTATGTTGAACCTTTAGTTCAAGGACTGTTTATATATTTCCAAAAACACATTTTACGTAATAAATTTCATGTGAACCGGTGCTTTAATTACTTGCATATAAATTGTTGAATTAATTTGTCAGTATTGTTGTTTTTTAGCTTAGCTTAGAGTTATTGTGATCGCCTTTTGTCCGGCGTCCGTCTTGCGTTGTCCGTCAACTTCTTCTCCTCAGTAACCAGTGGGTCAATTAAGTTGAAACTTCACATCAAGCATCCTCTCAATGGCCTCACCAGAATTCCTTCAAATTTTTGGGATCCATGCAGAATTCTGATTTCCATGGCAACGAAATGAAAAAAATAGTGAAAACTTAAAAAATCTTCTCCTCCAAAAGTGTCAGGCCAATTTTCA
>JAUELF010275984.1:0-10638 GCA_031471495.1 Clinocardium nuttallii | reverse complement strand
GTTTCGACCAGACTGATCCGGGCCGACACATGGCATATCTGCGTAATGTATCGACCAGACTTATCCGGGCCGGCACACCCCGTCGCAGGTGGATAGAGGTATAGAGTAATGATTCCTGAAACAGAAAATCCACTGGAGGTGAAAGGTGTCTGTCAGGGTTAGCCTGCGCGGCATGCTTGGGTGGATCAGGGTCGACATTTTACGATGAGTCCACGATGTTGGTTTTCTCGCGAGACGGCTCAATTATGTTTGTAAGGTGAGTATCTGTATTTTCGATCAAATCAATAAATATATGTTTTGTTCTGTTCTGTTTTAATGTCACAACATAGGTAGCCAAGGAAACATTTTAACGTGACTAGGTCCGTGCATAATCGGTGCACGGTTTGAATTGGTACGTTTGAATACACCTCAATACATATGATAATCGAATTGCACCTTCTTATAAACGTCATACAGTTTCTTTATGAGCTGAATGTTTGTACGTTATAAAAAAAATACTCTCAATGTAAAAAAAACATCATTGGAAGGATGTTTCCTGTTTTCAAAGGCACTTGTTTAGTCTTCTTTTAACCTTAGCCGAAATAGCAAATGTTTTAATATAATCCCCTAAACCATTTAACAACTGGTACGACTGGCACGACTGGTACGGCTGGTACGAATGGTACGACTGCCATGACTGGCACAACTGATACGACTGGTATGACTGGTACGACTGGCACGACTGCACAAATTGTACAACTAGTACGACTGGCACAAATTGTACGACTAGTACGACTGGTACAACTGGCACGAGTGGCACGACTGACACGACAGGTACGACTATTACGACTTCACCAAATCGGTTCCAGCAGTCTACGTGTAAACTTATACAGACGTCGTGTGCAATTTACCACATTTGAAAACATTGTAGCAAAAACAGTTATTGCTTCTGTTACCACTATGTTCTTTTTTTAACTGTCAAATTGCAAATTTATGTATGTGTATCACGTTATGTTTTATGTTTTAAAAAAATATTTGAAATGTCCTTTAACGCTTTCCAACATACGACAAATTTGCAGCAGGAAAACAAGAAAATATATTATCTATGAATAAGAGTGTAATAATTGAAAGAGAGTTGAAAACAGTGTGGCAATTGAAGAAATTGCTCATTTTGAGCGATTTCTCCTTTTATCATAATGTTTTCGAACACCGTCTGTTGCAGAGACGCCAGAAAGCGTCTACAGAAAGGGATAATGTACATAAAAAGGACATATACCTACATACCCTACTTGGGTAGATAACACTTTAATGAATTTTACGTAACTTCTCATAAAACAACTCACTCAAAACGTAATGTATGCACTTCTCAAATGAATTCATCCATCGATTTCAGTTTGAAAAGAATTTCACTAAATAATATATATATATAGATACGAAGGAAACCGGAAAGAGTTCTATATCGATAGAACATGTATATTTATGTAATATATGTTACTTGTTTAGTGCGTATTTGCATGATGGACAGTAGTGTATATAGTTTGCCAATTAACACCGAAACTTTGATCTTACGAACATTTTAGTTAACTCTTTCGCTGCAAAATGCAAATTAAAAAAATGCTTTTGCAATCAATTCAGATTCCGGTGAGACATATCGTGACGAGCTGTTTCTTCTGAAACATTGTTTGCCACTTAAACTTAATCTTTACTATATTTCCTATTAGAAGAAAAAATGGCGTGTTCCAATATTCAACACGGAAGAGTCGACTTTGTGAAATTCGGGAGTGGAAGAGTTACGCAATACATCCAGATGATGTAGATTCCGTCATGAATGTACTTAGCCATCCTAAACATTGTAAACAAATAGCCAGTTTATAAAGCAGACGATGCAATCATTGAAACCTAGAATGTATTTAGCCGTCCTAAACATATAGCCAGTTTATAGAGCAGACGATGCAATTATTGAAACCTAGAATGTATTTAGCCATCCTAAACATTGTAAACAAATAGCCAGTTTATAGAGCAGACGATGCAATCATTGAAACCTAGAATGTATTTAGCCATCCTAAACATTGTAAACAAATAGCCAGTGTATATAGCAGACGATACAATCATTGAAACATAGAATGTAATTAGCCATCTTAAACATTGTAAACAAATAGCTAGTTTATAGAGCAGACGATGCAATCATTGAAACCTAGTCTGATTAATTGACGAACAGAGCAGAGCAAGCTCAAGCTGTTCGAATTGGCATGTAAGTCTGAATCGAAACTTATCGCAAATTCCCTACTGTTTGATTGCATGAAAGGAATCCGCTGTGGTCGAGTGGTTAGCGTCGGGGATTTCGATACCGGGTATCTAGGGTTCGATCCCCAGTCGCGGCACTACGGTCATGGTTGAGTGCCGTTTGGCAAGGCACATGTTCTAGCCTAGTACTGGTTTGTTTACCAAGGGACCATGGATAAGTGAGCTGTCGCCGTGATATAACTTAAATAATGTTAAAAGCGACGTTAAACGGCTCATATTGATGTATAAGGAAGCATTCCGATGTTGTTATGTTTACTTATAAAGTTCAACCTGTGTTAAACGACCTACCAATGGGAAGAGCGCAATCTGGTCTTAATTCACAGGTGGTCTTTAATTACAGGGTCATTTATGCAGAAAATAAGTAATTGGGAAATTTAAAAATGTGGTTGCTAGACAGGGAATTTCTATACAAAGGTGATATTTAGCAAAGGTTTAACTGTATATTTATTTTTTATTTTTTGAAAATGAACTACAAAAAAAGTATATAGAGATAAAAATAATTCGCTTGATGTTTGAGTATATAAATAGTATATATATATATACGGCTCGTCGACTTTCACAGCGTGTTATGTATATACCCATATTACTGTCCTTTAACCCTTTCCCTCTTACATGTAAAACAAATCTGCAACCGACGTACAAGTCGTACCAGACACAAAACTGTGGAATTTCTATATTAATGAAAGTAGAATGTTTGAATAAAGTTTTAAACATTGTGGCAACATGAGAAATTGTTCATAGTGGGCATGTTTTGTCCTTTTGCAGCAATGTTTTAAAAAGATAAGTAAAAATCGTCCACAAATGGGAACGGGTATATTATATGAGACGATTCGGTACAATTGTTTTTGTTTTTACAAAAGTAACTTGTTTTAAGGTACATCGGTTTTCACAGCGTGTTATACCCATCTGACTGTCGATAAATAGACTATAAAAGAGACGTTTCGGTTAATTTGTTTCAGTTAAAAAAAATAGTGCGTTCACATGCATGAACTTAAATAAGTTATTAGCATACAATAATAAATAATGCTGTCTAACAAAAACCTCACGTTGACAATAAAAAATGAAAGGAAAATATCGAATTATCTATCTTAGTTTAGTTAAGAGACACTATTTAAAGTTGACTGTATGTTACTTGTTGGTAGTCGTAAAGACACTATTAAAGTTGACTGTATGTTACTTGTTGGTAGTCGTAGAGACA
Organism: Clinocardium nuttallii; assembly: GCA_031471495.1. Taxonomy (NCBI): domain Eukaryota; kingdom Metazoa; phylum Mollusca; class Bivalvia; order Cardiida; family Cardiidae; genus Clinocardium; species Clinocardium nuttallii. The sequence continues at coordinate 7,157 of JAUELF010275984.1, read as the reverse complement.
CTATTAAAGTTGACTGTATGTTACTTGTTGGTAGTCGTAAAGTTGACTGTATGTTACTTGTTGGTAGTCGTAGTTTGAAAGCCGTTAACCCATGTCTCTCATACAGACGCTTGCTGACGCCTCTGTAGCAGACAGCTTTTTAAAACATAGTGACAATATAATTATTTGCTCAAAACGAGCAATTTCTCCTTTTACCACAATGTTTTCCACTTTTAGGTTATCCAATCAATTATAGAGATTTTCCATTTTTAACACAACGTATGCTGCAACATTATCGTATGAGGGAAAGGGTAAAAATCTAATGCGAAAAAGACACATCTCGATTAAAAATAACCCGGATTTGAGTGACACCAATTGAACCAAGTCCTAAGTCATGAGAAAACGAACATTTCGAGGGCTTGGCGTGAAAAGGTAGTCACTAAAATATGGTACATGTATCTTTTATCAAGGTTAATCACCTCGCAATAAAGTCATTATAAGCGTTAAATCAATTTTCTTGGTAAACAATGGAAATGTAAGTGTCATTGATCGTTCTTAGCAATGGCACCTAAATTTGCATTTCTTACAAAGGTGTCAAAAGTGCACCTAAACCTTTTAGTTAAAACCGTTTCACGCCAAGCCCTCGATTTGGAAGCAGGGTCGGGAGTTTTTCTTCACATCTTGACACTCAAACCCTACGTCCTGGGTACTCAGTGATGCGATTCTTTTGAATGTCCTTGTCATGTCGACTTTTTATGTCGAATCCGATAAAACATAACTGGTGTTCTTAACTGCTCTCTGGAGGCTACTTTAATGTTTGTACGGCTATATTACGAGCCGAGAAGGTTTAGTACTTCAATCCTTGTAGGGCTATATTACGAACCGGGAATATTTAGTACATCAATGCTTGTACGACTATATTACGAACCGGGAAGATTTAGTACTGCAATGCTTGTACGACTTTATTACGAACCGGGAAGATTTAGTACTGCAATGCTTGTACGACTATATAACGAACCGGGAAGATTTAGTACTGCAATGCTTTTAGGGCTATATTACGAACCGGGAAGATTAAGTACTTAAATGCGTGTACGACTATATTACGAACCGGGAAGATTAAGTACTTAAATGCGTGTACGACTATATTACGAACCGGGAAGATTTAGTACTGCAATGCTTGTACGACTATATTACAAACCGGGAATATTTAGATCTGACTACAAGGGATTCCAGAATGTGGACGTGCGTGTAAAGAGGCCCGTTTTAGTGATACTTAATACTATTTAACAAGTGATAAATTAACTAAATTACCAAAGAAAGCGTATATATGTAAATAGAAAGAAGAAAGGCTACTGAATTAACCACCTGTGTGATTTATTCTATATATAGACATCTTGTTTGACTTGCCAGTTTTAGTCCCTGGTCATAGTAATATAACCATTGTTTCGGAGTTGGCAGCCTGCCAATTGCTGTTAGCACTGATTAACGCAGGGTGAGACTGCGCGAGAAAAATAGTTCATCATTGATTCAACAAATCTGCATGTAAAAGGTTAAAATCTCCCCCAAAAAGATCATTATAAGGTTGTTGGAACATCAGTGAAACACTTGAAGCGTAAATATAAGTTTAACAAATGCTTTAAATATGAATGCGCTGAGAGGTCAAATATTGAAGCTTATTAACATTCGCGAAGTGGAACGGAGAAGAACAAAGATGTCGCGTGATAATGCAGTGGCGGATTCACCTGGGGGCCCATAGGGTCCGTGCGACGAAACATGTTAATGTGTATACTTGTGAACTCTTGCATACAGGTGAGCGTTATAGGGCTCCTACTTAGCGAATGTCAGTTTCATAATATTTACTATGTTTGATATACTTAAATATAAGCTTCACTTTTTATTTCATTTCAATTTCCCCTATTCTCCTTTCCTCCTGCATCCCCCAGGCCGTCGTCACTATAGTGCTTTGATTACAAGTCACGCGAGTCGGTCCATGATAACAAATTATAATGTATTGACACTCAGGGCATTGGCGAACTGTGTAGATCAAAATAAAGCTCGGATAGAATTTTACAGAAGAAGTCAGAATGTCGAGATGTTGGTCTGCGACGTTGCGTTCGACCTATGGATTTGAGACTTTGTGAGAAGATCTTGCACCAAGCGGCTTTTGCCTAAATATTGTTCTCAAATAGCTGGATGGCCGGCGTAACGGTGATGTGAAATAGGCTTAAGACTTGATTGGGTCTGCATTCAGAAAAATCCATGTTTGTTTGAGTTTTTTAGTTGGTATTTTGTTCTAATCAAAACCATCAAAAGTTGACGGCGATAACACCACATTGATATGCAGATTGTGTTCATAACCTCCTTGAAATGAACATAAATGAGCCGTTCCACGAGAAAACAAACATAATTGACTCTGCGTAAATGTATCGACCCGGAGCAGCCTAAGCATGAAGCACAAGTTAACCCGAGCAGACACTTTTCGCCTCTTGTAAATTTTCTGTTTCAGGAATCATTACTCTATACCGCTATCACCCTTACATGGAATGTGTCCGCCCGGATTATGCCTTGACGGACTGCACGGCTGCTCTGGGTCAATACATTACGCAGAGTCGATACTGTTGACGGACTACACAGGCTGATCTGTGTCAATACATTACGCAGAGTCGATACTGTTGGTTTGCTCGTGGAACGGCTCAATTATTGTACTGTGCGCATGACTCGCATGTATGCGCATGACTCGCATGTATGCGCATGACTCGCATGTATGCGCATGACTCGCATGTATGCGCATGACTCGCATGTAATGAGTAAACATCGGTCAAACACATTGATTTGTTTGAAAGGTGATTTCGGAAGCTTTCAGCAGTATTTCAGTTATTTTCAGGCTTTTCCTGCGTAAATTACAAGGACTTCAAATACGATTTATCCGGACACCGATACATCAGTCGTAACACATATCCCCGCAACCCCCCTGGGGTCATGGAGGTTAACCAATTCAACCATTATACGATAGTTGGTATAAACCTATCGGCACTCGAACATCGGTCCCCCTCTCCCATTGCTCTAACCACTATACCACGGAGACGTTAGATATAGGGGCACTTCAATAACATGTAAGTTCCTGAAATTACATACGTAAGATTAAGCGGCTTTTAGTTTAAACTTATTTAGTTCACATCAATTTAGAAACAAGCTTTAAGCTTATCTTAATCACGATCGATGTTTACTTCATTGAGAATTAATTATAACTAGCGCAATTTATGTGGAAAAATGCCGAGCCCGCTCATCACGGGATTCAAACTTTGGCTCGGGACGTTTTGTGCGAAAAGCCGACGCTCTACCACTGCACCGCTGTCTTTTACATTTAAAACAGTCCATGTATATTTGAGCATACCATTTTTTGTAATCATGTAAACATGACAAGAGGACGATAATGAGACGTAATTGATATGTAAATCGTTTTCATATCCTCTTTGAAATGAATATAATGAGTCATCGTTTAGGAAGTTATTACACCTGTGGAAAAAAGACCTGCCTGTTAACCCTTTCCCACATACGACATCTCTGCTGCAGACGAATTTGAAAAAATACCCGACAACATCGGGTTAAATAAAAGTGCAATAATTGAATAGAGTTGAAAACATGGTGAAAAAAGGAGAAATTGCTCATTTAGAGCAATTTCTTCTTGTGTCGCCTTGTTTTTAAACGTCCCTCTGTTGCAGCAGCTTCAGAAAGCGTCTATATGAGCGAAAGTTACACTTTTAAGATATTCTTGATTTTTCATTTCAGAGGAGTACATGTTTTTTTTAGTTAATCAGAAAATACCTCTGCAAGTGGTTTATTGCTTGACTCTTTCAGTCAGCTCGTAACGACCTGTATCACCTGAAATCAGCATTGTTTACCTATCAGTTATTAAAATATTTCAAAACTATTATTACATAAATAATGGAGGCGCCCAATTTTGAACATAGAAGAGTCTACTCTAGGAAATTCGGCGCTCAAAGAGTTTAAAAACAACAGAGAGATGGTATTGGGGCCTCATGTAGCATATTTTACAAGTGGAATATCTAGGAATGTTTTAGTGCAGAAAGTATACAGTTTCGTTACTGCATCTTTATGGGATATTTACCTGACGATTAAATTGTAGTGTTACTGAATTATGTTATCATAATATGACATCATAAGAAAACAAAACGATATTGAGAAACGCTACTTATCGAATTGTACAGTCCAAAAGTTATAAAACAATATTCTGCTTCTTGGAAAACAAATTGGCTATATATAACACAAGAAACCCGACATTCGGAGACTGCGAAATTAGTAGTAACAATATAGAATTATTATTACATCATTTGTCCTTCGCATCAGCGTTTCATTATATGTTTTACAAGTGGAATATCTATGACTTTGTTAGTGAAGAAAGTGTACAGTTTTCGTAACCGCATCTGAGCCTATTAACTGACATTGTAAGACAACATTATGCATACTGGTAATATTTGGCCACGCTACTTATCGACTTATATAGTCGAATTTACGTCCGAAAATTGCTCCGGTATTTTATCATATGATATGATACATTTTTCAGCTTTATTGAAAACAATTAGCATTGGCACACGAAAACTGACCTTCTGGGACTTTGACATTAATAGTAATTATATCGATGTACTCTTCTATCATTAGTCACACTTATCAGGGTCTCTTTTACATGTTTTACAAGTATGTATAGTATCTGGTCTATTTTATTGCAGAATGTGTACATATTTGCAAGACAACTAACGATTAAGGAGTAGTGTTACTAAATTAGTCTATCCTATGACATTGTTAGACAACATCCTGCATTATGGTAATACTGGGCCATGCTACTTATGGGCTTATATAGTCCAATGTGCGTGCGAACATTACTCTGGTATTATATCATTTGATGTTATAAGACAATATTCCGCTTGACATAAAACAGTTGCAGTGACACACAAAACCCGACTTCCAGAGTCTTTGAATTTAATGGTAATAAGATCGATCAATCGATTACTACCAGAGAAAATACTGCAGTATTGTGTCATTAGTACCGCTTAATATACTAAGACATGAGTAACATGTTTTGATGTTTTACAAGTAGAACATATATGACTGTTTTAGTGGAGAAAGGTATACTGTTTCGTTACTGCATCTTTATAAGACAATTATCTGGCAATAAAGGAGTAGTGTTACTGAATTATTATATCACATGAGACAACATTCTGCATGATGGTAATATTGGAACACGTCAGATAAACCCGACCTTCATAGACCACAGGCGTCCGAATTTCTATTACAGTCAAAAATGCGTAAAATACAAATTACCTTTTTTAATTTCTCAAAAAGTATCTTTTTATTGTCTATACGCTATGATAAAATGATCGTTAGATAATTTGGGGAATCCCGCACGTGTTACTATAAATAGCCCCTCTATACGTCCACATAGTGTAATAATAATGACAAGGTGTGCAACGGCATTTTACCCCCTTGCTCGATTCGGAAACTAATTTTCGCAGAAAAACGTCTAAAACGACCCATTTTCAGGAAGAGACAGGTTCATAATTGATTTTTCTCCTGATCCACCACATCAAAATTTGCCAACCGACCTAAACGCCTGCGTTTTTAAGCTAAATGTTCATTATTTTCGGAAATTTGCTTCATTATTATTACACTATATGGACGTAAAGAGGGGCTATTTATAGTAACACCAAAGCAATTTTTATTTTCCGCATTTTTTAATGTAATATAAATTCGGACGCCTGTGCATATAAGTTGTTTTGATCGAATGTTGGTTTTCAGTTATATCACGACACGGGTCCTCGGTAAGTTACCACACCCGGTGGTTACAAGTACTACTCGTCCATTTCATCTTGACACCATAATTCACTTCTGCCATGGCTATAGCCTTTGGTGTGACCCGATCAGAGATCGAACCATCGACCTCGCGCATCCGATGCAGAAGTTTAGAACCACACCAGCGAGTCGGAAAATAATGGTAATTGGGATCTACTTATCTACTTCTATAGCCGGATTTGTTTTTATGACCATTCTCCAATGGAATCCAGGATATACGTTTGGCTAAATGGGGAACAGCGACGATCCCGGTCAGACTGCGAAATTGAAACCGCAGGATTATCAGCATCTACACTGGTCACACATATCGGAAGGTAGGTTTTCGCGAGACTTGACCGAAATGGTGTTTTTGTTGTTCGACAACACTCTAACAATATCAAAACACGACTCAAACGAAATTGGAAATTGTACTTAGCAAAAAGCAAATGCCAGCCACTGTTTAAAAATCGGCTAAACTAAATGGCAATGTTCTGCCTGAGTTAAGGTTGGTTTTGAGCAAAAGCCTACCACAAAAAGAAATATGATAACAAAATCAATCTGTGAATCTGAATATTTTGATCAGACACTTTTAGCCCAAAAAAACGTTCATAAAATACATCAGTAAACTTTTGAAGAGCATTGTCCATAATTGAGCCATTCCGCGAGAAAAACCAACATTATGGCATCTGCGAACTGTATCGACCAGATCAGCCTGCGCTGTCCGCACAGACTGATCCAGGCCAACACATTCCGTCTTAGAGGTATAGAGAGATGATTCCTTAAACAAAAAAGACTCAGGCGGCGAAAGTGTCTATCTGGATAAGCCTGCAAAGCATTTTTAGACTGATCCGGATCGATACTTTACAGAGACCACAATGTTGGTTTTCTCGTGAGACGGCTCAAATGTGAATGCTTTGTCTATATTGTTCACAATTATTGTTTAAAGTCATTTAGAGCCTGATGAACAAATGTTGTTTGATTTGTTTTAATGGTGTTTAACACTGCTTTCAATAATATTTCAGTTATTTTATGGCATTTTCTGTGTAGATGACCAGAACTTTCGTTTTCATTAAATAAGGGGGGTTTTACATATTCTATAATCATTGACCTCCAAATCCTATGTTGTGGGTACCAACACAATATATTTAATTGAGTGCTAACAGAGACCTATTTACTCCCTCTTATCTTCTACCTTTCTTCTGACACCAATACATCAGTCGTACAGACTACGCGAATGTTGTCGGTCTTTCATTTCAGACTGACAAAAATTCATTCGGACTGACACATTTTCAGACAATAATTGGTTGAACAAAGAGGAAAATATATGAAAA
>JAUELF010275973.1:0-10638 GCA_031471495.1 Clinocardium nuttallii | reverse complement strand
ATGAGAGGGGAAAAATGTCCGCTCAAAGTGGGGCCCGAACCCACGACCCCCATAACACTAGCTTGGCCTTCTAACCAACTGAGCTAACCCTGCAATCATGTCTTGCCACCACATCCAGACACTACAATATATTATCCGGCTGCTGATCTGTCCGAAATCAAGTTAAGTTGTTACGAAACCCACTTCAACACGTTTTTACGTCATGTGACAGCACATTGAAAACATATTTACGGTTAAGATAATTATTTATTGAATCAAAAATGAAATTACCCTCCAGCATTTTTTACAGAAGATTTAAACCCTTCTGTGTTCTGGATATCTGTTACTCCCGTCATTGTTGTTTTCTAGTTTCAAGGGAGGTAAATATTTCCATTTTCTTTCGAAGGGAACTAACTGCTACAAAATAAATAATATAGCATTATGGGTTATAGTTCGTTCCAACAATATAAACTACCAAAAAGAAATGACAACTTACAAGTTGACCGACTATTTCGTGTCGTGATGTCAAGTCCCCCTCATCCCGTTATTAAGTTTACTTTCAAAATCAGAAAAAAACATTTTGTTCTACTAAAAATGCAGCTTTTGAAAGATGTCAATATAAGTCTATTGAACGCCAAATCAACATGATCTTAAATAGTTAAAGAGCTCTCTAAACAAACTGAAGAGAGCTCCAATTGATTTAATAATTTCTTCTTCTTCTTCTTGTATTGTTCCTGTAAACAGGGAAGACTAATAAGCTTATTAGACTTGCATGCTGTAAAATATCAGGAGTCTCAACATAGTGTAGGGTTTACCTGGTATGACTGTGATAGGACAGCCAATTATCCTCTATTCTTTAAAACTGAGTTGCAAAACAAAATCAAAACTAATTACAAAGCACTGGTCTCGTAATGAGTGGAAGACGAATGTGCCACCTCTGATTTTACCCTTTCCCACATTCAACAACTATGCAGCAGACGACTTTGAACATATCTGATACTACGAAGATTTACGATTCCACAAGACAAGCCGAATCAGATAAAGAAAGCTGGACAATTGTAAGATATATGTTACAAAACCACTCTTCAATTCTGATGCAGATTTGAGTTTTGTGACTATGGAACACAGGGCTGTTTTATGAATAGAAAACAGGTAGAACAGGTTTGGTTACCGACTAAGGAACGGTATATCGACAACACCTATATAGGTTTCGCAAAACAGGTTTTGAGTTGTGTGACTATGGAACACAGGGCTGATGTAAACGTATAAGCCTTCCTAATAGACGATAACAGAAGCAATGCAATTTTATGCTAAAAACATATGAACAAATTGGAAGAATCAATTGTGCAACGAAGAATGAGAATCCTAATATGCACGTTTGGGTTTGAATACAGTTGGTTCTTTTCCAAGAAGTTGTTTGAGCTTTTTTAACTTTTTAAAAAGGAATGTGTGATTGTTTCTTTCACTATTACAAGAAAATATAATTAGTTTATCACGTTGCAATATGTACAGACATATTCATGTTGTTTTGCATCCAGTTTATGTACTTATTCATATGAAGCCTATACGCACTAACAGTTTAGTTGTAAGGTTGTTTATACCGCTTTCAACAGAAGTCCCGTTATTTTAAAGCGTTTCAAATTCTACCGGTACTTTATACCTGACACCGATACACAAGACGTATTTATATCCTCGCGTGTACTAACATTGACTTATTGTATGGTGCAATATATTCCATTCCAGCATATATACTTTAATATTTTATTCATCTTCATTTTGTTCTTGATATGCATAGCATTTTAATACTGATGTTGAATATACTGTACCTGCATTAGTGGTCGAGAAAGTTGTACTTGCATTTGTAGTCGATACTATTGTACCTTGATCTGTGAATAATGCTATTGTACCTGGATTTGTGTCCGAAGATGTGTTATCTGGATATGTTGTTGAGGTTGTTGTTGCTGGATATTTGGCCGATAATGTTGTACTTGCGTCTGTGATAAAGTATTGGTACTTGCATATGTTCGCAATAACGCATAGGTGCGACTACAGCGTGTATTGCTATCGTCCCATTTATGCGGTTACTGTTGTGAAATAGTTAAAATATTTCATATTACCGGTACAATTGTAAAAAAACCCAGTAACATTTATGCTTGAAACATTCAAGTGAATAACTAAATATCTGTTTAAATTTGCGTTACGAAAGGAAACCTATTTTCCTTAGAATGCTTTTCGGATGAATATATTATGAGTTGCGAGGAAATCAGGCACTTATTTACACTCGAAACCATGAAATATAGCCCAGATTGTAATTCCAAGAAGTTATACACAATTTATTTCTCTTTACGATTGTTTGTTTGCTTAATCAATAATATTTCAGATGCGTCAATAGGATGTAATAATTGGATCAGAATACTTTTCATTTAACACATGCATGTGTTAAACAAATGTTTTTGTTGTATCTGAATTATATACTAGTACATGTATATCTTATCTCCATAAATATATATCCATATGCAAATATATGTATGTATATATATATATATATATATAGATGATTAAAATATAAATTATCAAATCATTAAACGAACAACGTGTTCCATTCTATTTTTGTTTCAATTCAATTTCTTTTATCAAATATTTAGGCCTCTTTCCCATATACATTCCTCTTTACATAAAACTAGAATAGGAATGACACACTTGGAATGAGTTTATTTACAGAAACAATTTCGTTGAGATATATATTTAAATATTGAAATCGTTATATGATTATCAACATACAAGTTAGTTTTACAGTGTTTAAAGATATATTTCAGGCCATATATGTGTTTTGTTCGATACCCTCAGATAAAATTATTTAAATATCATCAATTTAAACCCTTCGCTAAGGAAGTCTACCGTATTCATTTTACAACATTATTAAGCTTTCTTTAAATATGTAAAGGGAGCAATAATTATGTTGCAGAATTTCCACCATCAAGCATTTGTATTATTGCCTAAGATGATCACATTGCCTTAAGGCCCAGTCCACCGAAGCCGGACGCAACACGGAGCACCCAAGATAAACACGGATCACCCTGAATCAAGATATAGTGATCCTTGATCAAATTGAGCCGACGGTCCTTCGACAGTCGCAAAAAATCGTCACCTGGGACCAGCCCGGACCCAAGACGGCATTACAACGGATAAACAAGGAGCCAACAGGAGCCAACACGTATTACCCCGGTACCACCACGACAGCACAAGGACCGTCGCGGAACGACCCGGATCATACCGGACCAACACGGTGTCGACATTGATGACACCCTACCATGCGGAACCATCCTGGATCAGCTACGGATTGTCCCGAACCCAACACGAACCATGATAATTGCGTTTTAGCTCTGTTGTTGCGTAAGTCACAATTGCTTCTCTCTCGCGAGACTCATCTCGGCTATATATTATAAGGTGTGCTAGGTGTAGGGTTAAACACATAACTAAAATAAATCTGCAAATGCGTCCCTTAATGGTTTCAAACTCAGGTCCGTGATAATCCGTATTCATCCTGGGTCGTCCGTGTTTACTTCAGGACCACCCGGGACTAACCGGAACAATCCGTAACGTCACCTTGTTGTCGCCGTAGCGGACGTATACAAATGAGCATAAACTAGCAACTAACAGTTCCGATTCTTTTTAAACAACATACTTTATAAAACAATATTTACAGTTCCCCAACCATCGCTTGTTAAAAATTAACGACATTGACAATAACAAGTCTACCTGATCTATACACTTCCAATTCACAAACCGTAAGCTGCCTACCATTTCCTTTCAATATTAATGTAACATAACGACTTTTAACTGTTGTTCTACGGTCACATTAACAAAGTTAATCCATCCATCCCCTTCAACCGTGTAAATCCCATCCCCCTGTAATCCAGAAGAGTTCGCAAAATGAAGCTGTAAGCCGAGAATACTTTCTGAAAGAAGAAACATAATTACTTGCACGTATAGCGCTGAAATAATTAAACTATAAATTGTGTTAAATCACTGCAACAATGCATATAAATTATACCAAGCAATGTTACCCCGTTATATGTTGGCATTGTTTTCAAAATGTGAACAACATTGATACTGTCACTATAAGGTGATTAATTCCAAGAAAAAAGATATTCTAGTCAATGTTTTTTAAACTGTTCAAAAGTTATAAGTTCATAATTCGGGGATACAATAAGATTAATACTGACACTTTACACTACCATTAAATATTGAGTGTTTATGCTTCATGCTTTTGGCTGGAAGACCTACCCAGTAAGCCAAACTATGTACCTTTACATGACTTTCAATTGACAGTAAAGTGTTGATACGTTTATGACTTACTTTTGTTGTTACTAAGCCCTATTTGAAGAAGTTTCAATGTTTCAAAAATGTGATCTCCATCTGGAGTTAGCACCTTCAAAGTCAGCTTGTACTTAATCAATTTAATATTAATTGACCCGTGAACTCGTGTCAACAGTGACTGATAACATTTGGTATAGTTATATACAACCGTGATAATAGTGATTTATTATCTAGACCAAATAAATTAGATGTTGTCGCTTCAGAAAACGTTCCCCCATAACAGTACGTTCCCGGGGTGGCGAAAATAATATAACATTTCTTGACTCTTCTGTGTTTTTAAAAGAAAGGTGTTTTCGTGTGCGTCAACAAATGAACCCAACATGCCTTTAATCTTTCTATGATTTTCCTTGAGTGATTTAAAGCAGCATATCAGGTTAATAGTATAACTAGTTTATGCATAACTGGCATTTGAAATCAGGACATTATTCAATGCCTTCAAGTGTTGTTTTCCATTAACATCCCTGGAAAACTCAGTCTGTTACACTCCTGGCCTTATTACAAAATAAAACAATATGTACTGATTATACTGAAATACATGATAAGTTTAGATTTGTTTTCAATATTATATGTTTTTTGAAATTCCTATTTTGTTTTGGGACTGACCAGGGACCGTGTTAATCCGAGCCTTCCCTGACCCTTACACAGCCTTTTTTACGATTTTTGACATCCTAAGCCGCAAAAAAAAAGAAAAGAAAAGAAAAAAAAGGCTATTAGGGTCAGAGAAGTCTCGGATTAGGACCGTGCATGTTGTCCTTGGACTGGCACAGCTTAATTAATTGTTATTGCAGCTTTCACACGACATAGGCTTTGCCTATCCACATATTATTTAAATAATTATAAAAACTGATACCTTTTCCTCTGGATGTTTTCTCTTTACTGGCCCAGATTCATCAATAATGATTTCGACATCTTCTTTCGCACCGTTCTCATTCTTGTTGAATGCGAAAAAATTCGAGATTGTCAGCTGTTTAGAATCATCCGCAGTTTTCCCACCTTTCTGACTCCTTCGATTCATAAATTTTGCAAAGCCTTTCCATCCTTTGGGTGGCATGATTGGATCTAAACTAGGTATCGCTCGATCAGCGAAATTTTGTTGGGAAAGTTTCCCGCACTAGCGGAACCGGAAATAGACTGTTTGAAGAATGATGAACTCCGGTAACTTGAAGGATTTTTAGTTGGTCGGTGTCCTCCGGTATCTATCGGTTGTTGTAGTGGAAGATCTCTTCAAATGAAAGTAAAATGACTGAATAGAGCATGGACTGTTGTAGAAAAGGGAGAAGTTGTTCATTATGAGCAATTTCTCCCTTTTGCCACAATGTTTTCAATACCCATCTTGTTAACCCCTATGAATTTCTATAACTGATACATGCTTGATTTATGTCCAGGTTCGAATCCCAATTATGTCATGCCCAATATTATATATAATCGGTTGTAGTAGTGGAAAACATATTTAAATACTGAACTTGTTTTCTGTAGATTACCACAGTGAAATCTCAGAAAGACCATACACATCCTGCAGACCACTTTGACGTTGCAGCAATGAAAGTTAGAGCTGAATTAAAATCGAGCATTCTAAGCCAGCATACTAAACCCAGTGTAGTAGTTGCCGAAACGATGTTGCAGCACCCTCTCCAGGTCAGAGCTGCTTGTGGAGATAACGAAAATTTGAAACGAACAGTACGTCGTGTGAAACGGAAACATGTTCCAAAAGAGCCAGCTTCACTTCAAGATATACCCTGTCCTCTTCCTAACGAATTCATGAAAACAGGCGGCACTGACAACTCTGATTTTTTAATATACGATAACGGATCAGAGACTGATAGAATGTTGATATTTGGTAGTAATATAGGATTGAGTATTTTGTCAGAGGGTGATTCATGGTTCATGGGTGACAATGGCCAACTAAGGTTTAGAAGGACTCCACCCAGATTTCCCCCACACACATGGAATGTGCATGCGGCAACGCTCCATGACCAAAGCCGAACCAATAATGTGTGTGGGGGATGGAACAATGCCTTCAAAACAATGGTAGGCCATTCAAACCCTAGTCTGTGGTATGTGATAAATTGTATCCAGAAAGACAATTGTAGTGTAGAGACTGTCTACGAGCAAATCAATCAAGGAGTCCCGCCAAAGCGTCGAAAGAAGGAAAAAACCCAGAAGCAGCAAAGGCGCCTTAAATGTCTATGCAGTCAATACCTGGAGAAAGAAAAGACCCTTCCTGAGTTTATGGAGGCAATTGGTAATTGTGTGAGGCTGAAGTGATAATTGAATAGCATTTCTTTCAAAGTAAAACAAAGTAAAACAAAGTAAAACAAAGTAAAACAAAGTAAAACAAAACAAAGTAAAACAAAGTAAAACAAAGTAAAACATCATACTTCAAAATATCATTGTTATCAAATACAATTCAAAACAATGAACCTGTATATAAATGTAAATAAAAAGACAGTTTTATAAACCCTTATCATGATGTGCTAATTGGCTTTGTAGTGTGCTTTATTGTGAAACAGACAATACATGTTATTATATAAGTATGTGCTAATTGGCTTTGTTCAACACTTCTTTATAGTGAAAATAAAAATGTAAATAATATATTAAGTTTCTCTTTCTTTCACTCTCTAACCTTAGAATAATTTGAAGTAGGGGATTATGTCTGTATGGGATATTGACATTTAGGGGATTTTGACTGTAGGGGATTTTGTCTGTAGGGGATTTTTTACATTTTCTTGAAAATTACATTTTCTTGAAAATGTACCTAGGGGATTTTGTCTGTAGGGGATTCTGGCCGTCCACCCCAAACACATCCACAATACAAAACAAAGAAGAATAAGAGCAAAAGGAACAAGGGTGTAAAGCATTTTTTTTTTAAATTCTGGCCACATGAAAAGTCGTTTGCAAGCAGCCAATTAATGTTAAGTGGTTCCCGGTAGAGGTTGCTACTTTGACTTTAAACACAATAGCATTGATTAGCCAAAACGGTATTTTGTTTATTTAGTTTTTCGAAAACGCATTCTCGGGAAGTTGATAATAGCACTACCTACACACGCATCGGTATTTGATACATATGGATGTGAAACAAAAGAAGCCACATGACACTTATTCCTTCATCGTCCACTGTGTAATAGCTTATTGGTTCGATGGGGAAGTATTTTTTAAAAAAGGAGAGAAATAAAACTTTATATAGTAGTTCTTTAAATATTTTAGCAGCATATGTCTATATAAAGAATAGACAGTCCATTAATATAATGGTGTCCAGCAGGTGTCGTCAAATTGGTTAACATTTGTACCAGCATGATCTGTCAATCCTGCGAGTTATTAGCCTACTTATTTATTTATATAGCAAGTTAAAATCAACTAAACACAGACCAGCAAACCATTGACATTAAGTTTGAATACATTTAAATTCCATTAGTTGTGTTTGGATTGATGTTAAGTGCAGTAGATGTGTATCCATGCCACGTTTTTGTTTCACAGCCTTAGATTGGAAGGAAACAGTACTAGAAAAAAAAAAGATGTAAATATGGATATTCCGAATAAAAGAGAAAAATCCCACTCTGCTACTTCTTTCCCATAACCAGAAATGTTTCATTTATAATATATTTCTCTACCACACAGTATATAAGTACAACGTTTTTTTAAATTATTAGCAAAACGGTCTACGTAAAACAAGAAAGTATTAATGAATACGTTTCCGCCATGATCACGTTTTACTCACGGGTTACATGAGTGTGGTCTCATTACCCCTTTCTTCGGACGATTATATTTATAGAACGGCACCACCATAAGAATTGAAACAAGTGTATTTTGCGACACAGGCGACTTTTGATCGTAGTTACATTATTTTACTAATTTATAATCCATTTGTTTCCAAAGTCCAAGTAGTATTTGCTGTTATTGAGTCAGAAGAAAGAAACGAAAAAATTACGCACTTATGCACAAAACTTACCTACAAAATGTAGGCTACATGGTTTCATATATTCATATAAATACATATACTTAACCACTTACACATAAATACACACATACACATACATATACATATATACTCACATATACATGTACTTACATATACATATAAATCAAAGAATAACAATATGAAAAGTGTTGTATTGTGAACCACAATCAATTTTGCGTTTTAGAACAAAAAAGTAACTGACGTCCGTCACATTAGTACAACTCCCTTTTAAAAAAAGGGAAGTAATTTACGCATAAACGTGATTTTGCTAGATATTATATGTGCTCTTTCAGCACAACAAAGTAACACGGGCCTTCACAGAAACAAAAGTAACGGGCTCACGCTTTTTGTTGTAAATTTACTTCCACAAATATATTGAGAGTCACAACACACAGAAAACAATTAAAATGTTATTATAAATGGTATTATAAACTGCACCCAGCAGTTCAGTTCTATGCATTTTGGTCCCAGAAATAGCACAGGAAAAGGTAACATACGTGTTCCCCACCTTCCCTATTTCAGGAGTTAATCAATGGTTGAATGTATCTCGCAAGTTACGTGGCAAATGTTACTTTTATATGCACATCAACCTGCAAAACGAGCATTATTGTAACAAGTCACAAAGACATGAACTTACATGTAAACTTATGAATTCACTATGTTATTTACCAAACTACTTTTTCTGCTCATAGCTTCTTTTAATACATTTTTCACGATTAAAAAGTTGTTTTTAATAATATAACGAATTTATGCATGTTCGGTCTCAAAGTTTATAAAAGAAAACATTTTTGAAATACAATGATCTTAGACCAGAGTACTTATCACAAACTAATATAAAGTGGTACTTATCCTCAAAGTACATGGGAATTACAGAGTGGACATAAGCACTGGCTTCTTCCCACTATGTTATTTCCAAGTCTACCTGATTCTGTTCTTAGTGAATTTGACGACAACCTGAGCTTTGAAAGGTATGAACGCCACTTACGAGGTAAAATGTCTAAATATTTTTTCCATACCATTATTGCCTGAAATAAATTGATATGTAATTAGTACACTGCAATTATCTACTTTATCATCTATTGTTTGATAACTTATTTTATGAATTTTTTTTATGATTTACACCCATGGGTTTAACCCATACATAACCAAACCCGAAAGTATTTAAAAGGTCCCTTACACTAATTATCTCCCTTTTCCCTTTCACTGTTTTCAACTGTAGTGCGATACAATGTGTTTATGATCAAATAGGGGACTACGTCAGGGTCTATTTAGGGACTTTGAGAATAATCATCCATTTTCATTGTAATTACGAGACCGCCATTCCTTTAACGGTAGATCTACATACCTTTTCAAGGTATGTGAAGTTGGCACGAAGTTCGATATTCAGTAATCGATATTCAATATCGATATGAGTTTAGAGCTGAAACGAATATAGAGCCAGCACCAGATTCGTGAACTCTGTTACGCATTGAAATATACGTTACCGTCAGTATTGAGTATGACGAATATCGATATGAATACAGATCTGAATGTCGAGCCAGGTCGATATTCGTGAAAATGATTCTATCTTTTTGCTGAATACCGATTTGAATATCGATTTGAATATAGAGCCAGGTCGATATTCGGGAAAATGGTTATTGTATTTCTGACTATGTAATATAGCGAATACCGATTTCAATATCGATTTGAATATGGAGTCATGTCGATTTTCGGGGAAATGGAACTATTGTATTTTTGACTATGTAGTAGAGCAAATACCGATTTCAATATCGATTTGAATATTGAGCCAGGTCGATATTCGGGGAAAGGGTACTATTGTTCTTCTGACTATGTAGTAGAACGAATACCGATTTGAATATCGATTTGAATATGGAGCCAGGTCGATATTCGGGGAAATGGTACTATCGTCTTCCTGATCGTGCAGAAGGGCGAACACTATCTGGTACCCTCGTAGACTTCCAGTAGCCCCGGTGCCAAACTAATTAAAGCGAGTGTCGTCCTTTATGGACCCTCTCAAGTCCAATGCAACAGTCTGCGACCCTGTCTGACACTCTCGTAGACTTCCAGGAACTCCGATACCAAACGGGTTGAGGCTAGTTTTGGTCTCTAAGGACCATCCCGAATCCAATGCAAGAGTTTGCGACCCTGTCTGACACTCTCGCAGACTTCCAGGAATCCCGGTGCCAAACCAGTGAAGGCTGGTTTCGGCCTTTAAGGACACTCCCGAGTCCAATGCAGCAGTCTACGACCCTGTCTGAGACCCTTGCAGACTTCCAGGAACCCCGGTGTTGCTAAACCAGTGAAGGCTGGTTTCGGCCTCTAAG
>JAUELF010275951.1:0-10639 GCA_031471495.1 Clinocardium nuttallii | reverse complement strand
AGTATACATCGATACCTCAACCTCCTCTAGAGTATGTATCCATACCTTTTACTCTTCTAAAGTATACATCGATACCTTTACCACCTCTAGAGTGTATATCGATACCGTTACCTCTTGCACATGTACACACACAACGGTTAACTTACAACACACTGTACATGCTTCAATGACTGCAAATTCAACTTTATTAGTTTAATTGAGGTTAGGTTTCACGCCGTTTTCAACATTATTTCAGGTTTTTCACGGGGATAGTTCACTTATTCATGTTTCCTGGGTGCACACACTAGTCGTCGTGGATTTAAACCGGACGTTCCGGGTTCGATCCCCAGTCGCGGCCCGACTGTCATGGTGGAGTGCCCTTGTGAAATGCACACTTTCTAGCCTATTACTGGTTTCTTTATCTAGGGAGGGATCATGAATAAGTGAAGTGTCGCCGTGATATGACTGAAATAATGTTGAATTCGTCGTAAAACATATACATGTATTAGTTCCTTTGGTTCGCTTTACACGTGAATGTTATTGTTGTGTATACTGTCCTCCGTTTTTATGAACAGTTACTACTAAAGGTACATTTCTCGTTTGCAGATGCAAACTATTCATCTATGATACCATTTTTTCAATGAGGGGACGGAAGAAGAGGCGGATAATTAGGTGGCAGTCAATAACACCATATTTCTCTTTACATTCCATAGACTCAAACAAGCATTTTCTCTGATGTGTCTTGAAAAGCATTATTCTTATTGTCGCAGATGATCAGTGTTCTTATGTTTGATAACGAAACCTAAAGTATTCCGATGTCATTCTTATTCACATCCCATTTTCAAACATTTACCCTCCATACTGTATACGATATGTTTGTACATACATATTCATGTCTAGCTGTTTATGTTCTATTACAGCAACTACTAAAATAACATCAATATCGTAAAATATCACACCAGATAATATGTAATATTTTGACAAGCAGCGTATCGGAGATATTGTCACACCAGATACATATGTAATATTTGACAAGTAGCGTATCGGAGATATTGTCACACCAGATAATATGTAATATTTTGACAAGTAGCGTATCGGCGATATTGTCACACCAGATAAATATGTAATATTTTGAGAAGTAGCGTATCGGAGATATTGTCACACCAGATACATATGTAATATTTTGACATGTAGCGTATCGGAAATATTGTCACACCAGATACATATGTAATATTTTGACAAGTAGCGTATCGGAGATATTGTCACACCAGATACATATGTAATATTTTGACAAGTAGCGTATCGGCGATATTGTCACACCAGATAAACATGTAATATTTTGACAACTGGCGTATCGGAGATATTGTCACACCAGATAAATATGCAATATTTTGACAAGTAGCGTAGCGGCGATTTTGTCACACCAGATAAATATGTAATATTTTGACAAGTAGCGTATCGGCGATTTTGTCACACCAGATACATATGTCATATTTTGACAAGTAGCGAATCGGAGATATTGTTTACTGGATCTAAGGTCTCAAACGATTGCATTCAATGATTTTAAAGTAATTTAAAATGTGAAAATTAAAGTCATTTACAATAATTGGAGTTGTCAAACAAATAATTTTCTTTGTTAGATTTATTCTCCGACTTGACAACAATTGTAATGGAACAATAAAGTTTAACGAACGTTTCACTGTAATAGATATGTAACGCTGAATTGATAGGATTATGAATATTAAGATTATTTCTGTTTTCAGAGTAAAAGGTATGATGTTTGCTACAACCTTCAAATCCACATTTATTGTCATTGATCGCCACCTTATCACAGACAGTTTCTAGAAACTTCTGACTTTCAGATGCTTTATGACTAGACGGAAAGTATTACAGTAAAACAAATAAGCCAAGACGACTAAATTTATTCAGGTTGATATGTTTTTTATACATTATATATTGTTTTCTCTTTTAGGAGCCATGCTATACGAAATCAAATCATATGGTATTTACAGAAAGTGTGGCAAACGAAAACCTGCAAATCCGCACAGCATCTGCAATATTCGCCAACTAGTCATATGCGGTTTGAAGAAACATTTGACCATCAGATGCCTTTTGAAGTTTATACGACTTTGTTTCTTCCGTTTGATATGTATATATTACATTACAAAATAAAATTAACCTGCTCCTGAACTCAGAATAAAGTTGTTTTTATTGCCATGTCCATGTATATTTTCATAAAATTAAAACTGTTTTAACTTACCGGTGTGTGTATTTTCATGAACATTGAAAACAATGACGTGAGATCGTCAACGTCTTAAAATATATATGTATCACTGCTTAATGTCAGAACCTACTCAATAGTGTTATGCTACATGTATAGCTTCTTATCTACGTTTGGTAACGCAAAGACTGATAAACATATCTATTTCTGCTCAATGTCTGAACGTGATAATTCCACGATAATTATTCATTCTGAAACATTAAAGAAGCCAAAAAGCATGAACGACATATTGATCCTAAATCATAGATAAGCTTGTAGATCTTTAGCAACAAACCAGAGCATTGACTGTTCTGAAGAAAGACTCATATACATACACGCAATAGAAAACACGGTACGAGAAAAGCACTTACACATGTTTGATTATTTAGTAATTAACGTCTTGTAATATAGCTTTACCGTTTTGGAAAAGATATGTGTCCTGATAATTGTGGCATACAAGGGTAGAAGTTGCATTGACTAAGTAGCATTTAAACAGAAGATGTTATATTTTTGTGCAACTCGATCGTGCACCATAACAAGTGATGAAGTGTCTTTTGCCGTTTACTGCTGGAAGAAAACAAATGTTATTGTTAAGTGTGATTGTTTAAAGTCCATAATACGATTGATATAGAAGATCGTGTTGCAAGATGAAAATAAATGTGTGCAATAACATAACATTGACATGAAGACCGTTTAATTAAACATTTCTTAATTCGAGGTTTTATTTAAAATGCGTTTGCAAATATTCTTCGCTAGAATTGATATGCGACCCAGAACAGGCAAAACGAGTCGAAATGTGATCGGTGATGTACAAGCGAGCATAGGAATGTTCAAAACGTCCCTGTCAATGGATATTTTAAAGGTGGGAACTCAGAAAGGAGCCCAAATGACATGTATGCAGGTTCGAGAATGAAGAGGAACTACAACATTTTTTTACCGTCACAGTCTCTGTGTTATTCACCAGATTAAAACGTGACCACATGAATATCATTGTCTATACGAGGGATGATCCAGAAATGATAATACATTTTCAGAAATTACACTTCTTTATATGCTCAATCCCTAGCTCAAAAACCCAACAATAGAACGTAGGTACGGTCATTTTATTTTATATTAGATATGTTGAAACAAAAATGTATGCTTTTTAATTGACGTCACGGGTGTCATATTACAAATTGTATATGACACTCATGATTCCATTAATTAGTAACAAGGCATTTCATGTTAATACCGGTCGCCCCTTTGCGTCAGCTGTGTGACAAAGAACACGCGCAATTATTACATGTTGATATCAGCTTGGATCTTTATCGAAACAAACACATAAATGGATACAGCATGCATCTTAAATGAAGTAAAATATCTTAACGCAGGGTTTTAAATGAAATCATAGTTTCCGGCATGTGAAAAATTCACTAGTAAATCGAAGGTGAGATTTATTTAAACGTATATGATCATTGTGACGTTAGTTCCAGGAATTAAGTTCGACGTCGACAGCAATAGGCGAGTGAATGTGCGTGATTTATATTGTTACAGTTATGACATTGGTCATCAAGTTATTACAATTACATATAAAAGGTCAGTGCGATATGGATATGTCGCTAATTTACTTATGAGAACAAGAAGATGCGAGTAAATGCGTCTATAAATTACTATAGGACGGGTTGTTCATCAAGTATTTTCCTTTATGTGTGCAAAGGTTGTAATATTTTGAGTTACTGGTATCAAAGAATGATCCTCATGTTATGTACCTTTCATGATTATTGCTCATTAAATGCGGAAGTTATAGAAACAGTGCGGTTTATTCTGGATCACCCCTTATATGTATATGTTTATTGTAGTTTTCTTTGAATAATACTCTTTCTTTTATCTGATACTATTTACGCGTTTTGTCATTCATCATTGTCGACCTACACAAAGATTAATGATATTTTAAATGACCATTTCGCAAAGAGAGATTCGTTGAGATGTAATACATGATTGTATATATTAAATTTTCTTCTTCGCAATTGCCAAGGTCTTAAGCACAATAGATCGTTTCAATTGTAAGTTATTATCCCATATTGATCGATGCAAATGGACATTAAGTAAAACCTAAATGAGAAAATAATACAATGAGATATTTACCTTATTCGGCAATGAGTAACATAACTCATATATAAAGTGTAACTTTCGATTTGTTTTTGTTTAAAGTTTCAAGTGTAGATTGATGGAAATTCCTCGACCATTGGAAACGTTAATCTAAATGATGCAGGTCATGTTACATAAGTTGGTAACGGTCAGCACAAATGGAAAACTGCCTTGAACCAAAAGAGAAAGAACTGTGAAAAGCGTAACACTTTAAAACCACATTATGAATTACCTCGTCAGATCATTCATATAGCATGTTTTGTATGCCTCATTTAAACACTATTTCGAAGCATTTCTAAACTGGCTTTGGTTTAATAAATGTTTTGGGGCTTTAGCAAACCTGAGCACGAAGTGCTCAATGAGAGTAATAATGATCGCCTTTTGTCGTCCATCGTCCGTCGGGGGTTATCATCTTCTCCTCGTTAACTAGTGGATCAAAGCATTATCTCGATGACCTCACTAGCATTCCTTAAACAATTTGAAAAATATGCAGACATCTTGTTTCCATGACCACCAAACGAAAGAGACTCCTCTCAAACTGGTTGGGCGATTTTAAAATATTTCTGTATAAATGTTCCTTAGCTGACCATTTATCAGATTCAATTCATGCTTATTGGTTGACATATTCGCCAGGGGCGGGGATATTTTATATGTCTGTATCGAGAAAAATACAAATCTTCTCAACCGAAAGTGTTAAACCGATTTTCGAATAAGTTGGTAGAAATGTTCATTGAATGGCCTTCTTTTGAAATCCTTTAAGACATATTATTGGTCGAAAAACATGAACCCAGAGGGCGAGGCTTTTTTGTATTAAATGGCTTTAGTGAAAACTTTAAAAATCTTTTTCTCCAAAACTCTTTTGCTGATTTTTAAATAATATAGCAGAAATGTTAATTTGGTTACACTTTACGAGATTCCTTTAGGCCATGGTGATTGGTAAAGGAACATGACCAGCAGGTGGCTAGGCTGTTTTCCCGTATATTGCTACATTGAAAGCTTAAAAAATCTCCTATCGTGCAACATCATAAATACTTCGGTAGAAATGTTACATGGATGACCCTCTTTGAGATTCCTTCCAGCCAGCCATGGCTCTTGGTAAAACAAATGGCCGCCATGAAGCATTGCAAATCACTGTGTATATTTCAGGTGAGCGATTCCAAGCTATCACTGCCCCCTTGTCCATAAATCATCAGTGGCGCTATATTGATTGCGTCATCCATCCTGGTATAATTCCGATACAATATCGAAGAGGAGACAATTACATATTACCGATATGCCTCGTCACAGTGTGTTTATATAGGCAATGAAGACCATGCCTCTTTGGCCGATTGTTTTATCCAAACTTAAACATTTGAAATAAATTACCATTTCAAATTAACTTGAGTAATCTTGAGGCAACTATGAAAAGGTTTGTCTTCAAAAAGGAAAGTTCCATGACTTTTTCCTGATCAAAGCATGCTCTTTCTCTAACCTAAAACGACCTTATGTTATCAAGTTCGTCCTCACTTACAACTGTCCAATCCAATTATTTAATATGTTTTTCTGTTTCAAATACATGTTAACAAACACGCATACAAGTTTGATAATATTAGTCAGTGACGAAATACCTATCAATGTTTGACACCAGTATTCATTCATGCATGTTCCTATTAAACACGGCCAACCGTCACAAATAAACAACTAAGTAAATATGTATTCTTAAATTTGTTTCAAAAGAACAATGCATGACAATTAAAAAGAATATTTAGCAATACACATACGTTGATTATAGCAATGATAAAGTATTTATACCAATAAAACAAAGAACGTCATTCATATATCATTTTTGTTTAGTAATCATATACTATACCAGAAAACATGATCTATCAGAGAAACTTTACCATGTAAATCAGAACAGACATAACAATTTAGTGTTTAAAAATGAAAAATGATAGTTCAAACTACACACATCATTCAAAGATGAATGTTTTTCCTCGGCATAGAAACACTAACCAGATGAATAATAAAGCAGTGCTTAATTCATATTAACACGTTGTGTAGATGGACTTTTATGGAAAGAGAAATTCCTCATATTTAACAATTGTGCCGAAAGCCTGCCATCCATAAGAATTATGCTTATACGTATTAATCATAATTATGCACCTTTTTTACTTTGATCTCATCATCCAAGATTTCAAAATTTGATTAATCCTCAACTGTTTATATCCTTTACTATTGCTAAAAAATAATATAAAGTTAATTATAATTAATACCGATTGAAGACCACTATAACATTGACCAATAACGCAGTTGTTTATGACTGTTCACGGTAGATTCCTTTTCTGATGAAAACAAAGATATATTGTTTGTTGATTGCAGGTACGTCGACTTTTCATAAACAAATATACTTTTACCAATGTAATATAGTCTATATAATGATTGCCTACATAACTAGACGATGGAGAATTAACTTTGATACATGAAACAACCATGTCTAAAATGTATGTCGTTGTAACGTTTGTTATAAACCCCTACCCCCTATCTATTTGATAGGTTTTCAAACGTATTTTGATAAATTTAACCTATTTTTCTTTTAGTTAAGTCTGTATCTAACCATATACACACGTTACTTATAGGTAAGGTTTAGTTATAACATTTATTAATTGTATGACATTTTTCTAACGATTTTGACATTGCAAATCGTGCTTATAAGACAACGTTCCGAACTTGAACTCTCGTCAATACGAGACGATGCGAAATAAAGTGCGTACCAGATGGTGAAACAATCTTATAACAGACGAATTAAAAGGGCGTTGCACAATGAGAGGTTTGTATTACAATTGATGCGCTCACATTACACGTCAAATAATTTTTTTTTCCACGCTACACATGATTATACTATGAGTTAATTAATGTAACATCCTGCACAAATGGAACTATTTTCAATACAGCTTACAGGCACATAATACGGCGAGGTATAACATAAGAATTAGACAACATTTCAATTGAACAGCTGTAAATATCACAAGTTTTGACATGTTAATAACTCAGAAATGTTTGATCAATCTTTTTGTTCTGACGATCTTGATAAAGTACGAATTACCTTTACATTTGACTACAGAGGTTGTCCGTTCAGTCCGTTCGTCACATACCTACTAAATTGTTACTACTCGTACATGCTATGTAGAGGATGCTTATGATACCATTCATCACACTCTGATTGATTATTGATAAAATGAAAAGAGGTATACTACGTTTGTATTATATGCGGACTATTTTCTACAGAAACAATTGTGCAAGTACATGTACCCGTAAATTTGCTTTGCTCTTAAGTACAATATGATAAACACGATAGGACAATGATGCTTACTTTTAGAATATAACTCTTTATTTTGACAAACATCTAGAACATCTCTATACACTATAAAGATAAGTAGTAGTATTGAAAAGAGTTAAATATTTTCAAAAGTCATCTGCTGCAAATGTATCTAAATGTTTGGAAAGCTTAATGCAAATAATGATATTTTCCTTTTTTCATTTCAAAACATTAATACTTGTTAAGCCTTTTAAAATCGAATTTGCGACGATTTTATGAATCCGATAAATGTAAAACCAATCGTGTGTTCATCGCTGATTGAAACCCTTACTGCAGATGGAAATTGCAGCTTCGCAAATTATTAGTCTCATCGGTGCCGTAAATTGGCTTCTTCGTTTAATCTCCAATGTTATCTGAAAGTTTGAATCACATGTGAATCTCAATGTATAGTAGAATCGCAGTGTATAGTCTGTATTCAACTCCGTACAAGGTAGACTCTTGCGAACCTTTTCGCAAAGAGTTTTCAATGTACACGTTAAAGATGTAAATATGAAAATACCTCCAAACGAGCTTTATACTTTTTTACAACCCGGTTACAGAGTGGGAGGACGACCCCAGATAGAACCCCATATGTATAAAACAAGTCTAAAACTGCTTTATCGTTTACCGTTATCAAACATGTAACGTTGTACTTAAAACGAGATTTTCAATTAATGTCGTCGCTTTAATTGTTAAGAATACATATTTAAAACTATCAAACAATTTACAAGCTTTGTTTTTAATCAATATATATATGTAGGTCACACAGGAAACATTTTTTTATCTACCCTGGTCTGTTAATTCCTCCTTATTTATGTAGCAGCATTTGACAAACAATTTAAACGAATCCTTTTGTGAGAAAAAATAATATTATCATGTATATACTATCCCAGGCACATCTTGCTCAAATTTGCATACTTGTATATTCTTTTGTTGGTGATAACTGTTCTCGATTGCATTCAAATTTAATAGATGACGATGTTTCGAACTTTACATATGCTGGACTTACTGCATGCCTAAGAGCTGCACAGACTCAGCTTAATCGTCTCAAAACGACACGAAGGTCGGTTTTCCTGTGGCGTGTCAACTTCCGAAGTGATACCGATATAAACAAAAACTGATCGAATTATTCGAAAAAAAATAAAAATGAAGACATAATCACATACTTATATCGTAATAAAATACTGTTGCGTTCTTATATTAAATCTTCTCATATTAATCTAGGTCAAACTCCAGTGTACTCAGCGTGTTTAGGCACAGGCGTCCGAATTTCTATTACAGCAAAAGATGCGAACAATACACATTACCTCGGTAAATTTCTCAAAAAATATCTCTTTATCGTCCATACGCTTTTATAAAAATGATCGTAAGATAATTTGGGGAATCCAACACGTGTTACTACAAATAGCCCCTCTATGCGTCCATATAGTGTTATAATAATGTAAAATGCCGTTTCACACCTTGTCATTATTACAATATAGAGACTTTTTGAGAAATTTAAAGAGGTAATTTGTATTTTCCGCATTTTTTGCAGTAATAGAAATTCGGACGCCTTTGGTTTATTGAACAATTCTGGGAAAATAGCTATTGAACCAGATTTCCAACACCACACATTTCGACTCCTCTGTATCAGGCGGTATTTGCACACAAAAAATGACAGAAGAAGACATTGCTCATAATGAATTTCTCCTTTTTCCACAAAGTTTTGAGAACTCTAAGCATTTATTATACTTCATTTATAGAGATTTGTCCATATTCAATTTGGATATTTTCAAAGTCGTCTGTTGCAATTTGTTATTGGAAATGGTTTAAGCAGGGTTAACAAGAAACCAGAAAATTTATTAAAAATGGAATTAGAGAAAATTTAGTAAAAAAAAGAATAAGAAAAAATTTATTAAAAAAAAATAAGAGAAAATTTAGTAAAAAAAAATAATATAAAATTTAGTAAAAATAGAATAAGAGAAAATTTAGTAAAAAAAAGAATAAGAGAAAATTTAGTAAAAATAGAATAAGAGAATATGTTAGCGAAAAGAAATGAGAGAATATTCTAATGAAACAGAAATAAGAGACTAAAACGAGAATGATTAAGTCAATTTTAGTCAAAGGGGACTTGCTTTCTGACGATATGCAGCAGACGAATTCTAGAGAAAACTGACTTACTTTCTGACGCTATGCAGCAGACGAATTCTAGAGAATATAATTGAAACTTTCATATATTGAGATTTTCACTAATTATTTCTTCGGGTTTTCAAAGTCGTCTGCTGCAGAATTATTGTATGTGGGAAAAGGCGAAGTGGCTAATGAATCGAGGAACGATACATAAATTGATTTACTGTTATCAGATCTTTCATTATTGGAATTCATCGATTTTCAGGTTTGATAATTAAAGAAAATCATTAAGAATTCATTTATGAATGTACCAAGTCATGGAACGAATGTTGCGATCCGTTTGTACACAGTCTGTTCAGGGGTCTTCTATGTCTTCATTAACCAATTCCCAGGTATAAGGGTTACAATACACTAAATAAATTCCTTCTTTGTTTCCATGTAAATCGACCAGTTTCAGTCCCCAATTGTCACACTTTCTAAGCGTTATTTAAGTAGAACATCAGATATCATTGAAAAGAGTCATCTCTTTAAAAAAATCCAAAGAAAATGTGGGGTCATGCATTATGCAAGAAAGAACTCGCCAGGCGAAAATGGTTACCGTCATTTTGGGAAAAATAGGGCCCAGACAAACCGGTGTTTAGCATTCTCTACTTTCACTTTCAAACAAGGTCAAACTACTAAAAGTGATCAATTCAATCATTTCCAGTGCATACTATACACATTCTCAATGCATTTAAACTCAATGTCGTATAGTCAATACATACTGGTGATGGTATACACTCATTTCTACACAAACAAAGGTTTATTTAGGGACTACCGTACTGTAGATC
>JAUELF010275940.1:0-10639 GCA_031471495.1 Clinocardium nuttallii | reverse complement strand
GTATTCATAGGTCACACAGATTACCCGTGATTCTCGCTTTCTTATCAAAGACACTAACCACTCGGCGACTGTGTATTTATAGGTCACACAGATTCCCCGTGACTCTCGCTTTCTTATCAAAGACAATAACTACTCGGCGACTGTGTATTCATAGGTCACACAGATTCCCCGTGACTCTCGCTTTCTTATCAAAGACACTAACCACTCGGCGACTGTGTATTCATAGGTCACACAGATTACCCGTGACTCTCGCTTTCTTATCAAAGACACTAACCACTCGGCGACTGTGTATTCATAGGGCACACAGATAACCTGTGATTCTCGCTTTCTTATCAAAGACACTAACAACTCGGCGACTGTGTATTCATAGGGCACACAGATTACCCGTGACTCTCGCTTTCTTATCAAAGACACTAACCACTCGGCGACTGTGTATTCATAGGTCACACAGATAACCTGTGATTCTCGCTTTCTTATCAAAGACACTCACAACTCGGCGACTGTGTATTCATAGGTCACACCGATTACCTGTGGTTCTTGCTTTCTTATCAAAGACACTAACCACTCGGCGACTGTGTATTCATAGGGCACACATATTACCCATACTTCTCGCTTTCTTATCAAAGACCTAACCACTCGGCGACTATGACCCTTGCTTTCTTATCCGAGACGCTAACCACTTGGCGACTGTGTATTCATAGGTCACACATATTACCCGTGACTCTCGCTTCTTATCCCACACACTAAGCACTCGGCGACTGTTTCATGATTCATAGGTCGCACAGATTACCCGTGATATTTGCTTTCTTATCCCATACACTTAACACTTGGCGACTGTGTATTCATAGGTCACACATATTATCCGTGACTCTAGCTGTCTTATCCAAGACGCTAACCACTCGGCGACTGTGTATTCATAGGGCACACTGATTACCCGTGACTCTCGCTTTCTTATCAAAGACACTAACCACTCGGCGACTGTGTATTCATAGGTCACACAAATTACCTGTGATTCTCGCTTTCCTATCAAAGACACTAACCACTCGGCGACTGTGTATTCATAGGGCACACAAATTACCCGTGATTCTCGCTTTCTTATCAAAGACACTAACCACTCGGCGACTGTGTATTCATAGGTCACACAGATTATCCGTGACTCTCGCTTTCCTATCAAAGACACTAACCACTCGGCGACTGTGTATTCATAGGTCACACAGATTACCCGTGATTCTCGCTTTCTTATCAAAGACACTAACCACTCGGCGACTGTGTATTCATAGGTCACACAGATAATATTAACCTAAATGTTATTGTGTTTTGATTTGTGTATGACTCAAAATCATGAGTTTTGGAATCTTAATCACTGTATAATAATATCCTTGATATATATTATTTTACTCAGATGCAATAATATGTTATACACATCAAAAGCCCTTTCCCACATACATTTACAATAAATATGCAGCAGAAAAATCTAGGCAAAAGTAAGGAAATTCAGTGTAAGTTTAGTTTACTTTACTTTAGTTTAAACAAATTCATTTTACATCGGTTGCGAAACAAGCCATTGGCTTAGAATTATCACTCTCGATGTCTGCTTCCTGGAGACTTAACCAGTACTCGCGCCGTTTGTGTGGACAAATCCAAAAGTCAGGACCAGCTCATCACGAGACTCAAACCAGAAACCTTTGATACAAGAGACCGGTACTCTACCTCAGCACATCTGTCTTCCACACATGAAGATAAATTTGATGAATAGAGTTAAAAACAAATATGACAAAAACGGCCAATTGCGCATTATGAGCAAATTCCGATTTAGTCTGTTTCTAAAATCGTCTTCTGCAAATGCCTCAGCAGTTTGGAAAGGGTAAATTAGCTTATTTTCATTAACATCTGTATTTATATAGTATCGATGTTGTCCTTAAAAGCAACATTTCCAGAATTGGTTTAGATTGGTTGAGGTTTAACGTAATATTTTACAATTCTCACAATCCCTAGGTTGACAGCCCGCGTCTCTACCGATTGAGCTACCGGGGCACGGTAACACACGTTTACAAAGGCTTCTCAATAATAACGAGTTTATTTTATAAGGCTACCCTTTTGAGTTGTCCTAATTTTCCATTTGGGCGTCAGAACAACCAATAGATTATATACACTATGTTTACATACAAGAGATATAAACAATTCAAAATAAAAGCTGAGCTCCCTGGGCTCGGCTCCTGGTTTGGAATTTCGAATCCAGTGCACTCTCTTCGGAACAAAATCAGCTGAACAAAGGGAAATGGTGTTGCTCAAAAAAGATGTTGCACTATGAGGTTAATTGAATTATTCAGCTATTTTTTGTGAGAAGTGTATCTATAACATCTTGTTTTCAATTTTGCCCTATAAATCAACATTCTGGTTCCTTAACCCCTTTCCTTCACACAGAAGTTTGCTGACGCCTCCGAAGCAGGCGACTTGTAACAACATTGTGGCAAGGAATCAGCAGATGGCTTTTTAACATTGTATATATAACATTTCTGTAATATTAATGAAAGTATGATTATTGAATTGAGTTTAAAGTATAATGACAATTAGTTAAATTTCTCATTATTTCTCATTGAGTCACAATATTTTCAAAAGTCATCTGCTGCATGTTCGTCGAAATGCGATTGTATGTAGGCAAGGATTCAAAGGCGGGGAATATTTCATTGTTGTTCTAAAAAGGTGTTTCCTCCGTGGAATTGTCGTCTTAAAAGGTTTGTCTCTAGTCTCTCTGTAGTCCTTTCCGTCTAATTTTCCAGACACAAATAATGATAATAA
Source organism: Clinocardium nuttallii (assembly GCA_031471495.1). Classification (NCBI taxonomy): domain Eukaryota; kingdom Metazoa; phylum Mollusca; class Bivalvia; order Cardiida; family Cardiidae; genus Clinocardium; species Clinocardium nuttallii. The sequence continues at coordinate 7,840 of JAUELF010275940.1, read as the reverse complement.
AAGCTTAAACTCCACAACCAATCACAATCTCTGTTAAGTGATCTTTCAACCAATCATGGGATCCATTTTTGATAACTGCCTCAAATTCAGATGAAGTACAGGTTATATCAGAACATACCTTATACATGGTATTCAACTTCAGAACTCCTGTTACTATCGCATAAGAGAGTTCACCAATAACAACAGTTGCATCAGCTATAGGCGATTTGGAGGCATCCGGGTCATACATTGCTTTTGGATCAAGAACAATACGCACATTCAGAATGGAATTCAGTGTGCCAGTGTTGATGAGTTCGGGGCGGGGACAGGGTAGCCAAACCACAATATCTTCTTTGCCCCCACTGCATTGTGCTGGCGACCTGATTTGTTAGGTTAAACACCAGCTCTCCAAAAGATATGCTTCTACCAGTCACGAATCTTCTTTTTCTATAAGATAATTTCTTTGTGCTTTCAATTGTGATTTCAATGGCGTGAAAAACCAAGTTATTCACATTGCCGATCCTAACACTGAGCATCTCACCAAATGATGAAAGCAGTGCACTTGCAACTGTACGTTCACTTTCTTTCCAGAGGACCCCGAAGCCTTCTTTCAATGTCCAGAAAACGTGTTTAAAATCCGACACAGACATATTAGAAATTGCGTTTAGTCACAAACATAAACACGAACTGTCAGAGGACAACAAAATATCTTTAATTATGTGTTTCTCTAACACATTTTGGTTCTATAAGATTTCTTTCCGCCCTTCTCCATCCATGACGACCTTTGAAAACATTGTGACGGGTGCAATTGCTCAATGTTTTCAACATCTATTCAATAATTGTACTGGCATGTATAGATATAAAGTTAAGTTATAAATGGGAAGAATATTGCATCAGGTGAGCTTTTGTAAATGAAAGTTAGCCTTTAAAAGAGTTGTTAACGTTGTGACAATATAATGAAATGCTCATGACACGTTAAAACTGCGTCTGCGACTGAGAAAGGGTTGTCCTATCAGAAAATGCGGCAATTAGCAATCTCATCGCAATAAGACCAACATACTTCCCTGTAAGTATATTGGATCTGACGACACCTCATAAAAGGTCGTTTCTAAGTTTTCCTTGAAATTTAAATACGTTCTGAACACTCGACAATCACCGCTTTTCTATCTCGTTTATTTATTTGGATTAATCGGCCCTGTTAAATACATTACACTTTATTTAGGCGACTCTTTGATTGGCTTACGGATAGTCAGTCCGAGATGACCTGAAACTTGCAGTGATCAGATAAATATATACGGATGTGTGTTAATGCATCGAACTTAAGGTTTGGATTTAATGTGCTTGGGTTAAAAGGCTTACCGCTATACAGTCTGTAAACCAGTTGCAATCTTTTCCGCTTGGACAGTAACATTTCTCAGGTAATTTGTCGTCAGAGGTACTGTATCTGTTCACATGAGCAATCTTCATATACATCACCTAATGAAGAAAACTTCTTTTAAACACATGCCATGTTGTGAGTTAAAACCCAAGGTCAGCCATTATTTGTTACGGCTTTTGAGAAAGGCCAATGTATTGTGTCTACACCTTTTTTTCGGTTGTGAGTTCGAACCCCATCTCGACTTGCATTCCATCCTCCATCATTCATCTTGCACCAATTTGCTAACAGTCTAAGTGGAATATCAGCCAGTTGCTTTGAAAGCATTTGGTGTGGAGTACTGATGCGAGAAAGTCAGGAAAGACATGAGTAAATGCACTGGCCTAAGTGATATGACGCTTCTGCAGCAGTATAATATTTAAAACATTGTGACAAAAGAAGAAATTGCTCATACAAGTATTTATGCTTTTTCCAACACTATTTTCAGTCATTTTACTTGCTATTGTAGAGTTTGTTAAATGTTTTGCCTATATGAGTCATCTGCTGCAGATTGAATGTATGGGCGGTTAACAAACAACCTGTCATCTTCTTTGCCATGTATCTCCAACATACACTCTTACAAACAGGTGGTTGCTATTCCTTTACAGTTGTGTTTATATCCAGAAGACACTTGAATCTATGTATCCGTCAAACACGTGGCATACTATGAACCACCCACCATATCTAGAGATATCTTAACATTCTGTAGAACCAACTCGACAATGGCTTTTAAAAGACTTTACTAATCCGAAATTATGTGTAGCCATATTTAAAATTTAATAGTTATATATGGCTAACGGGAAGTTTTAAACTTAGCATTTCCCACATACAGATTTATCTGAAACAGACGACTTCTGAAAAGGGATTGGGAATAAGGAGATTGTGCTCATCTCGAGCAATGTTTTCCATTTGCCATACTGTTTTAACTTTATTTAATTATTTATCTTTACAGAATGGAGATTTTATGTATACATTTCTAGATGTTTACACAACTATCTGTTGAATAATTATTGTTACAATGAAGGTAAGGGTTAACTGGGTGTTTGTTGTAGGATATACATTGTACATAATATTTCTATTCAGAAAGTTTGAATGTTAAATCATGATAAATATATTAACTCTTTCTCCACGAATACCACATGTGAAGCGGACGGCATTGCAAATATATAGCCATTTATGTGGAAAATGTTAAAAAAGAATACATGTATTTAAAAGAGCTGAAAACACTTGCGAATGAGACATTGCTAACAACGAGTAATTTTTCCTTTTGCATTTTTTTCAAAAAGTCGTCTGAGGCAAATGCGTCAAAATTCGTCCGAATTGGGGAAAAGATCGAGTCATATTTGTCACGAATTACAACAAACACAAATGTTTTTGTCACCACAAAACAAGCCGTTCCACGAGAAAACCAACAGTATGAACAGTATGTATCGAACCAGATCAGCCTGTGCAGTCTGCAGAGGCTAATCCGAGTCTTCACATTCCGTCTCAGGGGGATAAAGTTATAGATGAAAACCCACAGGAAGCCAAATGTTTCTGTCCGGGTTAGACTTTGCGACATGCCTAGACTGTTCCGGATCGACACTTTACGCAAAGTCCACAATGTTGGTGGAGCGGCTCAAATAGTGAACGTCCTAGAATTAAGTATGGTGTATGTGTTATCCTTTAAATGAAAGCAGCAATATTTTCTATGGTTATTCTATTCACAATGTCGAAAGTACCTGATGTGTTTGCACCTGTAAGATTGAGGTTGTGTTTTGGCATGTTTCGACCGATTATCTGGAACCTGAATCACAGGGTTCGAGTCTTCATACTGAAAAAAACCCCACAATCCCTCGTTAAGATTATACAAATAGTCTCTATATATTGTCCATATGCTATAATAATAATGATCGTAATGTTAATTCGAGGAATCCCTCCCGTGTTATTATAAATAGCCTCTCTATACGGTTCATATAGTAAAATAATATATATTTAATACAATAGGGAGAGACTATTTATAGTAACACGGTATTGTGTGGGATTACCCTACTTTTCACATACGATAACACTACAGTCGTTTTCATTATTGCATATGGACAATATGGAGACTTATCTGTTGTAGTTTAATCAGGTATCTTTGTTTTTTAAATTTCTCAAACGAAATCTAGGACGCCAGTAATTGAATTAAAAGGGAAAATTATTCTATTAAAAACCCAAACTTTGATAAACGTCCGGTGGGTCTACTCATAAACAATTATTCCCTTAACCCAACATAGTATAGGCGGTATACTAACTATTGTTTCACCTTGTTTGTCTGTTGATACACTGATCTGTTTTTAAATGTTACAGCTATGACAATGATACTTCAGACACGTTATTATAATTATTATAAAAAAAAATTTACAGCCCAAGACACACTATATATAATACAAAAGTAATTCACGATTGCGGAAAGTTCTAACACAGCAGAGAAGTTTGTATTGGGAAAATAAGCTACCTTTGCAATGACTTTTGTTATTTGTTAAAGTTTCAGTCAACGGTATTGTATGGCAATGACTTTGTTTCAGTTAGCATTATCTACCAGTTTCATGCGAACAGAGACAAACTTAGTGATATTTTCTAATAACCAGAATGTTTTCACTTTTGAGTTAATTAAAAAAGCAAGACTTTATGCACCAAACGTATCACACTGAAAGAGAACATTATATTGGTTTTCAACTATCACAATTTAATGACATAATGAGTGAACTGGGAACTAAGGTAAAGGTCACGGTGGAATGGCTGCCAATGGACATTATTTATTGTGCTTTTTTTTACTCTTTAATTCACGCATATAATGGCACTGAAGACAGACAGATCCCTATTTGTCCAACGTCACGATTGAACGGTGTTTGGAAGTCCCTTCCGATCTCTTAGTCATTTATATTTGAAGCTGGAGTATGGATGCATCACACATGTAATGGCCATGCCCCAAAACATACATCTAATGCAACACGAAGTCAGTTTGAGGCCCTCTCACCTGGCATGAACCGCATACATGTACATGTATATCTATCTCGAATAAAAGACACGCCAACACGAAGAGTGGACCCCCTCTGTCGGCACATCTGCGGCTGGGTTTTGCAGCCGGCTGCCATACATCCGGGTGGAATCCGGCTAGCATGAATGACTTGTAGTCAGAGTTTGTCACTTTCACCTGACATATGTTAGGATGCCAGTTAAACCCTCTTATTCGAGCAAAATACAGCCGGAGGTTTGCTGTAGACTTGCCCAAAAGGCCAATTTCATCTGAACACTGCTGCCAGCTGCCAAGAATCCGGATGGAATCAGGCTAGTTCGACTCGGAGCCAGATTGTGGTACTTTCACTCGACACATGTCAGGATGCCAGTGAAACTCATTTTGGGCAAGTATATAGCCAAACTCTGGCTGTATTTTGCTCAAATTAGAGAGCTTTACTGGCAGCCTGACATATGTCGTGTAAATGAGCCACACTCTGGCTCCGACTCACGCTAGCAAAACCCAGCCAGAGTTGGGCCGACAGAGTGGCCCCATACCTCGTTTTGGCGTACCTAGTGTTCGAGTAAGATACTTAGGGCGGTTGGTTGATGCATGTCAGGTGAGAGTGGATACAATTTTAATTCGAACAGGATAGGTGCAAATTCGGTACTTTATCAGGACTTTGTCAATTCCAACTGGGCATGGCAGCCGGCCGATGCAACTTGGGGAAACAGGGCCTCATACAGCACGAAGTCAGTTTGAGGCGCTTTCACCTGCCATACATCAATAAACCGCCCAATCCCTCTACCTCGAACAATAGGCACGCTAAAATGAGGTTGGGACCATTCTGTCTGCCCACCTCCGGCTGGGTTTCGCAGCCGGCTGCCATGAATTCGGGTGGAATCTGTCTAGTTTTACTTGGAGCCAATGCGGCACTTTCACCTTACATATGTCATATATAATCCGAAAAGGACTGATGCAGATTGGGACATTGTCGGGAAATCCCAACTCTGGCTGGGTATGGCGCCATTATGGGAGCCACTGTGTCGGCCCTGCTCCGGTTTCCATAAATCCGGGTGGATTCCGGCTAGCTTGAGTCGGAGCCAGAGCGTGTCACTTTTACTTGCCATATGTCAGGATGCCAGTTAAACTCTATTTTCGTGCAAAATACAGCCGGGAGTTGTGCTGTAGACTTTCCCAAAATGCCAACTTCATCTGAATATTGCAACCAGCTGCCATAAATCCGGATATAATTTGGCTAGTGCGACTCGGAGCAAGATTGTGGCACTTTAAACCTGACACATGTCAGGATGTCAGTTAAACTATATAATTCGAACAGAAAGGGTGAAAATTCGGGACGTTGTCGGGTAATCACAACTCCGGCTGGGCACAGCAGCCGGCTGACGCAACTTTGCGAAACTGGAGCTCATGCAACACGAAGCCAGTTTGAGGCGCTTTCACATGGCATGTATCAATCAACCGCCCAATCCATCTATCTCGATCAATAGTCATGCCAAAATGAGGGTGGGAGCCATTCTACCGGCCAAACTGTCATAACTCCGGGTGGAATCGGGCTAGCGTGACTCGAAGCCAGGGTATGTCACTTTCACCTGACATATGTTCCGGCTGTTCCGGCTACTCCGGCTTACTTCACGTACATCTTTTGACGCCGCTTCTAATAATAGTTACGTTGACGGCATTTACTGGAAAAGTTAAGAGTACTTCTGGTCCAGCTATCTGACTCCGGCCAGTCAGTAATGCAAACGTCGCTTCCCTGAGCCGAGTACAATTAACCCAAACCAAACACTCGACTTGTTACATATATTCCATATACTTACTCAATATTCGTATTTAATGATAGACGTTGGATTGGTTCCAATATATAATCATGTGTTCAGCATAATTTTTAAACAAAAGATGTGTATTGGATATAACTATTAGGCCGAGTTTAAATAAAGATGAACCGCTTCATTCAAATCAATATTATACAAATAGCATGGGTACCTGAGAGGTTTTGGTTGGATCTCTCGTCGAACCAGACTAAATTGTCAGATTACCCACGAGCCTTTCTGCAAACAAAAGACACACAGTTTTGACAAATTTACACAATGCTTTTCTTTAGACCGTCATGTGCTTTTGACTATTTCTTTTTATGTTTTTGCTGTTCCAACGTAAGGCAAGACTCTTATAGTAAAAAGTTAAAAACATGACATATAAATGAAATAATAGAAAAATGCATTGGAATGAAGTTTAACAAATCCACAGCAGACGACTAAGAAATAATCTATACGAACACAGAGACAATCTCTGGCAACATGGATACACTTAATGAAAACAAACGACTTTGAAAACGTAAATACAAATACTTAATTATAACAAAGAGTTGAAAACATTGTGGCAACAGGAGGAATTCCTCATTTTGTCAAAATGTTTTCCAAAGAAAACTGCTGCATAGGCATCAGAAAGTGTCCATATGTACATGGGAAGGGGTAAGACTCGTCCGATTTAAAAACATCTCCGGATTAATTGTTAAACATTATGGGAAATAAATCGCTTGTTTGCTATTTTTCCTTGTTCCAGAATGTTTTCATTAGATTGTTGCTGATAAGGCAGCAAATGATGTCTATATCAAACATAGATTGAAAGGTGAATTATTGACCTGTACTTGCCCATTCAGTTTCATTATAATCTAGTCAAATAGATGAATATACATTCCAATATACTTTATATATGGTATGAATGTTGACTTATTAAGGGAGAGGTATTGGAGGTAAGGTTAATTTTACGATTGTGCTCTTGTGTTAATTACAGTGAAAGCAGTGGACTTGCAGTAAGCCTGTTCAACAGGGAGAGCCTGGCACCTGTACTATGTATCATATTAAATTCAGATAAATTTGGGATGGAGTTAAATGTAGCTGTTGGTAAGAATTACATCACTTAACCCTTTTCCACATACAACAAATCTGTAGGAGACTGACATACCTCTAGATCAGGGGGCATTTTTCATGTTCTAAAATCATTATTTGACATTCAAACTAAACCCATGTTGTGGGAACTCAAAAGAATCTTTTGAGTACCCACATTATACATTATAGGATTTGGTTAAGTAATAAAAGAAATATTGTGGGGAAAAGACCTGTTTACTCTGTTTATCTAGTGCTCTGGACTAAACTTAAAAACATCTAGGCTAGTACAGTGTACATGAAAAAGCTTGATAAATGAAAGTTTACTTATTGGTTTTCATTTAAAACATTCTGGAAAAAGGAGATATTGCTCTCTTTTTAGCTCACCTATGCACACAGTGCAAGGTGAGCTATTGGGATCACATTTTGTCCGGCGTCTGTCCGTCGTCCGTTGTGCGGCGTCAACAGTTACCCTTGTTAACACTCCACAGGCTACATTTTGCATCCAATCACCATGAAAGTTTGTCAGAACATTCGTCTCCATGAAATCTCGGACAAGTTCGA
>JAUELF010275930.1:0-10640 GCA_031471495.1 Clinocardium nuttallii | reverse complement strand
AATAGGCATATTAAAGAACCAATGGGTCTTTACGACAAGAGCTAGGGTATCGGTACTATACAATAGGCATATTAAAGAACCAATGGGTCTTTACGACAAGAGCTAGGGTATCGGTACTATACAATAGGCATATTAAAGAACCAATGGGTCTTTACGACAAGAGCTAGGGTATCGGTACTATACAATAGGCATATTAAAGCACCAATGGGTCTTTGCGACAAGAGCTAGCGTATCGGTACTATACAATAGGCATATTAAAGAACCAATGTGTCTTTGCAGCCAGAGCTAGGGTATCGGTACTATACAATAGGCATATTAAAGAACCAATGTGTCTTTACGGCCAGAGCTAGGGTATCGGTACTATACAATAGGCATATCATAGAACAAATGATCCGATTTCAGAAATTGGATGGTCTCCGCGAAATAATTCGTGCTAAAACATATTTTGGTTTCTACAGTTGTTCCATTATACCATAAAATTGATATTATTATTCAAACGTCGTCTCCCTTAGACCATTGCAGGATAGCCTACCTTAGATGGTAGTTTTGTTATGGTCAAGGGAAATAACTCGTGCTTCATATATATTTCCTTTTCTAACGTTGTTATCCTTATACCATAACAATAATTACATTGCACATAAGTTGTATTCCTTAGGCCATTGTAGGATAGGTAAGCTAAGCCGCCGGTTTTTGGTCTTGTATTTTATGTTAAGTGCGTATTGACGTAATGTTCTAGGGGAAATAACTTGTGCTTCTGATATGTTTTTCATTTTCTAAAGTAGTTAACCTTAGACCATATAACCAATTACCTTTTTACGAAAGCTGTCTCCCTTAGACCATTGCAGGGCAGCTGATCTAAGGCGGCGCTAAAATGATTCGATTTCAGAAATTCAGATATATTTCGCTTTTTATAGTTGTTTTTCTTAGACAATAAATTTTATATCTAAATAACTCGTGCTTCTGATATATTTCACCAATTATATGCACATGGGGTATAGTGCGATATTAGTGCGTTTTACAATAAAGAAAATACCGACATCGACACATTAATATATTCCGCCAATTCCAATTACGTTTCATTTAAAAATTGCCTTGAATGCATTCCTTTTGTTGTGAGAAGACTTGAAGCATGTTTATGCAGGATTAAAATACGGACACTGTTGAAGGAAGCGAGAGATATTACCATTTCGTTTCAAAATAATTAACGCGTAGACAATGTAATACACAGCGACGATTCGGAAAGAATTTACAATTTAATCATTTCGCTTAAGGATTGGTGACAATGTGGCTAACAATCTCTTTAAAAAAACGACCATAAATCTACTCCCGTTTGCAGTCGTATTTGGACGTAACTGCAGCAGACGACTTCTGAAAACACTTCAAAACAGTTTCATCTTTTATAATAATTTCCTTTGCCCTTACAAAGAAAGCGAATCTTTACCCTTACAAAGAAAGCGAATCTTTGCCCTTACAAAGAAAGCGAATCTTTGCCCTTACAAAGAAAGCGAATCTTTGCTCTTGCAAAGAAAGCGAATATTTACCCTTACAAAGAAAGCGAATCTTTACCCTTACAAAGAAAGCGAATCTTTATCCTTACAAAGAAAGCGAGTCTTTGCTCTTACAAAGAAAGCGAATCCTTGCTCTTACAAAGAAAGCGAATCTTTACCCTTGCAAAGAAAGCGAATCTTTGCCCTTACAAAGAAAGCGAATCTTTACCCTTACAAAGAAAGCGAATATTTGCTCAATTGTAGAATCTTTAAAATACTGTGCTAAGCCTTTTTGTCCAAATGATTTTGATTATATTCAATAAATTTACCATTTTTTATAGAGATTTCTATCTCTTTACCTACGTTTTTTCAAAGCCGTTTGCTACAGATTTGTTGCATGTGAGAAACTATCAGAATAACAGTGGACGCGGTTAAGGATGGGTGGAAGGGGGACTTGTAAATAGCTTTTTGTAATGAATATGAGACATTTTTTAAAAATAATATACTTCCAATATCCAATGCATCCTATACACATTTACAATGCTTTTAAACTCAATGTCATATATTAATACATTCTGGTGTCGACGCAAACAAAGGTGTTTAGGGTATATATTTGGGTCAGCATGTCAGCGGATGTATTTGAGGTAATTTGACCTGAAAATATAACGACAATATGGCGGCATATGTCGGTCCAATACGAGATGAGGTGTACTCAGATAATATAACACATTTTAGGCATTCGGGCTTGTGATACTTTAAAGCTGTGATATGATTGCTTGATTCGGCTTACCACCTTCATCAACCGTTCTGTTGTGTAAATCCGAATAAACACCTGGTCACCGTTACAATGGTAAAGAAGATTATCAATGAAAATGAACACATGATTTATGATGATTACATTGCAGATCTTATAATTTAAGACAAAGGCCTATGCGTAATGTATGCGTAATGTATCGATCAAGATCAACCTGATCAGTCAGCGCAGACTAATACGGGCAGACACATTCGTCTCAGGGGGGTATACGTATTGAGTGATGAATCATAAAACAGAAAATACACAGGAGGCGAAACGTGTATATGCTTACGCTGATCCGGGTCGATACTTTACGCAGAGTCGACAATGTTGGTCTTAATACCGATTGATTTCTGTGTACGAAAAAAGTCGACGTCAGTTATGTTACACATAGTGTTCATGTAATAAGTAAAACAAAGTAAAACTACAAAACTGGAACAGACACATGTGTTCAAAAGATACAAATGTCTTCACACATAACAATCTACTGAAATGGGAGACATTAATAAATCTAATTGTTTTACTGTATATACAAATGTATGTTTGTAAAATTCCTCATGTTATTTCGGCAATAAAATATGTTTAACCTAAACATAATGGAATTATTCTTAATTAAGTAAACCCTTTCCCACATACAGATGCTTTCTGGTGCCTCTGGAGAAGACGACCTTTGAAAATATACTTGCAATAGGAAAAATTGCTCACGATGATTAATGTCTCCGTTAGCAACAATGTGTTAAACTCTTTACAATAACTATACGTTCATTCATAGAGATTTTCATAGTGTTGCTTTGATGTAGAAACAAGTGTGTTTCATGTAGGAAAGGGTTAAATGTCTTTTAAAGATGTGTACCAAACTATGTTCAAAGTACTGAAAGTACTGTTTAAATGTGACTTTAGAGTGATGTCAGCCAGGTGCAGATGGGGTTTATGACATAAATACAAGGTATGAACATATCAGAGTTTGAATATGTGGATAGAAACAAACGAGAATCTATTTGGAAAATAACATAAACAAAGAAATAATTTATTAAATCTTTTATATTTTTCAGAAGTTTCAGAATAGGTAAAATAGTATAAAAGAATAAATAAAATAATAAAAAACAAATATAATATAAATTCACACAAGCAATTCTTGTTTAGTTAAAACTGTTATAGTGTATAATGTTGAAATAACGCCTTCAAAAGTAGGATATAATGATTCTTATCAGTCAAATGTATTATGAAATTTGCAGAAAACGATTTTGAAATCATGTAAAATCCATATCAAAAATTACTAATTAAGAATAGATATTTATTAAAATAAAACAAAACATTTACTCATTTAATGGTTTGTTGTTGGCCGTTAATTCCGATCCTAATTTATTTAAGTTAGATAAAAATGAACTATAATTTATCCTTTCCAAAATACAACAGTTTGTAGCTGATGTTTTTGAAAACATACGACCACAATTATGGAAAATTGTATATCAAAACGTGTGTATATATATATAAGTACACGTCCAAGAGTATCACGATGCATATAGTCAATGGAACGCAACGTCCCTCATCATATAAGTATGACTTTAATGTAAATATTTAATTATAGATTAATATATCTAAAAAATGTCTTACACGTTGGATAGTATAACTTTATATAGATACTAATCGTAGTGTTCAATAAAGGGAAATAACCACTGCCTTACTAATGCAACCAAATAACAAGAGTTGGCTATCTGATATAAAATAAAAACGGGGCTGGGCACCCAATTATAAAATGTAATACAAACATTGTTTCAACAAGTGTTAGTTCCTTTTTACATGAAGAGTCATCCATAATGGGGAAACATAACAACAACATAATTAGCTTTCTTCACGAAATGTTTTACAATTTCTTCTATCTGTTCATATTTGGCGAACAGGTCAGTCCACGAATTGACTTAATTCGTTTGTACATCTGGTTCTATGTATTTGGAGTTGTTCACAAAAGCTTTTCGTTTAGGAATATACAGTTTACCGCTGACAATTTGTATTTCTAAAAATGAAATTCATTTTTTAGTGAAAATTTATTGTCCAAACTATATTCTTCATCAAACAGATTGTACTTTAAAGACTATTATGAAGAGATTTCCTATTAATAAGCGTATGTATAATTGGTATAGGGCATATGCAAATAGGGTCATGATAGAAACGCAAAGGAATGACTATAAGTACATACTAATTACCTTCCAAACACCGGGCATATACGATAAACACCGGACATAAACGATAAACACCGGACATAAACGATACACACCGGACATATACGATAAACACCGGACATATACGATACACACCGGACATAAACGATAAACACCGGACATATACGATAAACACCGGACACCTAGTTACATACAACCCCAACCGCTTCATGATTCAAACAATTGTGGGTATTCAGTCCGATATGCAGACAATCTAAGAGCGTGTCCTCCGTCTTCGTGCATTCTACGTCATCAATCAAAAAGTCCTTGGTGTTTGTACCAAAAAGGTCTCCACCATAGATAGCTTCACCACTGAAACAATCAGAATAACTATAAGATACCGCATATCTCATTTAACATATAGGGTTGGTCTCCTGCTCAAAAATACCCGAATAAACAAATCTAGCGTCTGAAAAATATACAAATAACCATCTGGGTAAGAACATAAAGTGTTGTTAGACAAGGAATTATATCTTGTTAGGAAATTATCGAATCTGGGATCAAATGTTTCTGACCCTTCTAACACACTACAATGCCAATGCTGAGTCATAGTTAATCTATAAACAGGAACTTACGACAAGTCAAACATTTCACACGGATCGTGTTTAGGTTAAATGCGGCATCTTGTTTAAAGTTCGTGATGTCTAAAACAGAACAATCATTCCATCTAACAACATTCTGCAATATTTCAATACAAAATATGTATCAGTAAACAGGTACACTTACGTTAGACCAAATGTTCCACACACCGTGTTAAGGTTGTGCACGCGATCCACGTTCGAGCAGGTGGAGTCTGACCCATACCAACAGTCATCACAGACAGCCCACCACGTCTGGTTATAGTATATCTCTATACGGCCTTTGACCGGGTTTCCATGGCCCGCACCGTTCCCGTCACAAAGTCGGAAATGTCTTGCTGGCGTGTTACACGCAGGGTCACCATCTGTATAAAGATTGGATTGAGGTGGAACGCAATACTAAATTATATTGAAACGGGGAGTGGAATACTATGGAATGAACACGCTTTATGTCTTTTAATCTGTGCAATGCGATTGTAACTAGTACTTATAATTTGTTAAACGCAGGATTGCCCTCTAATTGGATTGGATTGGAACGATTTAGAAGGCTTGAATCGGATATGATTTGATCTTTGATTTGTTCTATTAATTTAATTGACTCTTGCTTGTTTCCTTTAGACAAGGTGGGAACATAAATTGAATGAATATATTGAATTAGAACGGGATTGGATACAGTGTAACAAAGTTAAGTTAATTGAAAGAATCGAATCTATAACATTCAATTCGATCTGAATTGGTTTGAAGGATTCATCCGATGTCTCGCTGCTTTATCATAAGTAGAATCTCGATCTGTCAGACAGGATTGGAATCAAAGATGTTGATGCCTGCATCACTACAGTTATTTAAGTAACACCGATCTAACGACAATTCTGTTGGGAATAGCCTACTTTAATGTAACTATTGCAATATGTCAACGTAAACTAAACCTACCTAACGGTACATAGTACACTGTCCCTGAATCAGTGACAAGTGCGGACGCCTCCGTATAATAACTATCACATCCGGTGCAGTGCCTGTCCGAACTTCTGTAGAATACACTCTTACAGTTGGTATCCGAGGTACACCTTGCCAAGCAAACTATCGGGGCAACATGAGTCATGGTAAATGCTTTATCTCCAGCTTAATTAAAATAATGTTTATTTCAAAATAATGTACATTAATATACAATTATGGTGATCTAGTTAAATACTTTAACGTTTTAACAGTTCAGACACGTACCCTCAGTGTAGGGACAGACCAGACACGTTCCATGAGTATAGAGACAGACCAGACACGTGTCATGATTATAGAGACAGACCAGACACGTGCGATTAGTGACGAGACAGACCAGACGCGTGCCGTGATATAGGGACTGACCAAACACGTACCGTGAGTATAAAGACACAGCATACAAGTATCATGATTACAGAGACAGACCAGCTCCGTGCTATGATTATAGAGACAGACCAGACACGTGTCATGAGTATAGAGACAGACCAGATACGTGTCACGAGTAAATAGACAGACCAGACACGTGTCATGATTATAGAGACAGACAAGACACGCGCCATAAGACAGACCAGACACGTGTCACGAGTATAGCGACAGAGCAGACACGTGTCATGATTATAGAGACATATCAGACACGTGTCATGATTATAGGGACAGACCAGACTCCTAACCATTAGGTACACAAGTCAACTCTTTTATCATGATATTCCTAACATAGCCTATGGAATCTTTATAATGAAAAGCTGAACAAGTTTTCTTTGTGTAACATTGCAAATGTTATACTAATCAACCCTGGTATTGCATTTAAAAGCTTTGAAATGGTTTAATATGTACATGTATATAGAAAGCTAGTTGCTTATGAGCTATAAATTTCGGGTATGATTGAAGGAGAAGAATTTAAAATGATATTAATAACTCTCAATATCTGCTTCATTGAGACATAACAAGAGCACGAGCTATTTGCCTGGCAAAAACCGCTCATCACGTGACTCTTTGGTACGAAAGGCCTACGCTCTACCTCTGCACTTGTGTCTTCAACAGTATAATAGTATACCGGTAGGTCTATTTTATACATCCGTATTTACATCATACATTGATAGGCATACCTATACAAGTCATATTATCCATAGCCTTGAAGTGCCCGTATTCCGTCTGTTTGGTTGAAGCAAGAATTTCAGTGATACCACCCAAAACAGCAATCAGTACGTTTATTATGTTCATCATATCTGTTCTGCAAGAAAGAAAATAGAATACGGTTGTTTGATTTGGCGTAAATAGGGATTAGTAAGTAACATAGGCGAAACGTCGTTTGCTTTGTATACGAGGTGCGTGGATACAAATTGATATCACAAGCTCCGAGTTGACAAAACACATAATAAAGAATAAATGCACAAATTTAAATATTTTCAATACCGAAAAAACACTATTTACACACTAAATTAAAATGATAAATGGCGATGGAATGCCGTCCAACTACGGAATTTTGAATGACATGAAACCATTTCAATGACTCCATATTCTATTTCAGTGAAGGTTTTTTTGCGCGTGTAAATGTCAATAATAACACGTTTTATTGCACGAAAATAAACAAATCATCAATGTCTCTGCAATTTAATGGTGTACGATGACTTAACATTTGTTTTCGGTGTTATTATGTATTTTTGATGACGTCAACTATGCCCGTGATGCTGTTTCCCCCACGTAATTAACCGTATTTAGGCGTAGATGTGTGCTGAAAGGCAAACTGTTTGTGTTAGTGGAGGTTTACACCGTTTTCAACATTATTTCAGTTATATATAGGCGACAGTTCATTTATTCGTGAATTCGGTACTAGGCTGGGAAATGTGCCTTGCCAAAGAGCACTCCAACATGACCGCCGCGAAAGAGGATTGATCCCGGGATTCGCGTAAATACATACCATGAGAATAATAACACGCTATTCTTTTCCGACAATTCAAGCAAATAAAGTTGTCGACTTTTCCGATTCCAATCCACTTTGAATGAATAATTTATCTTTTTTCAACACCGATTCTAAAAAGTCTCTGCTACAGAGGTAACACAGTTGTCTGTATAATACAAATTATCACATAAAGCAAAAATGAAACACATGTCTTTAATGATATTTTTATTAATATTTTACCATACGTGCTTTGAAAGCAAACATTATTCGTGGACTATATGTTAATTTATTCTGTAAACGAAGACAAAGCAGTACTTAATTAAAGACTAATTTACCGTATCTAAATTTGTTTTCTTTCCTAAGTCCGATCAAATTTAGAATCCAAGATGATTTTCTCTATTAATCCACTGTTATATTTATATCATCCACTGAGTGATAAATGGCATATGTACAAACATTGATCAGTTTTCCAATACCATAGTGACATGCGTTGACAAGATCATGTGACCTATCCCATGATGAAAATTATAATTTGGATAAATTCTTAATTTCAATGTTAATCAATTTCTGGTTGGCTGAATAATAGCGTATGTGCACTCCAACCGATACAGAATGAATAAATTAAAAAATAAATCAAAGTTTTTCAGACAGTCTAGTAGTAAGTCCTTTTTGTAAACAAACCAATACGCTAGGTGTTTTGAATGGTTAAGCTACGATCTATGACACAGGACAAAAATACGATAGATAATTTGAGTGGCTGAGCTACGACCTACGACGCACCAAACAGAGGAGCTATATTAAAGGAAACCGGAGTATAATCGGAGCAAACAAAAAGAACAAATCGTTAATTCGCGACACTCCTACCTGGAAGGCAAAGTTTCAAACAGAAATATCATACATATTAATAGTAAAACTTCTCAGAGCAACAAATTACATCCAACATTAACTATTTTCATAAAAGTCTTGGTCAACGTTTCTTCTGCAATATAGCCAACTTTATTCTTAGTTAAGGTTATCACTGTTTGTTGTCATATTGTCCAATTCGCCGCTTTTCTGAATATCTTTGATCTTATGTCACATCAGGTAAATTCCTAGGTTATTTTTTTTCCCCGAATATTTATCGATGCATTTTGGAATATGGGTTTTGAGTGAAGATATAACTGGAATGCCTCATTCTAAGATTATGTTCCAGTAATCAAGTTATCTACATATATATTTCATCCGTCAATTTGAGCGATGAAGTTGCGTTATGCCTTTAAAGGTTGTGTTCGATAACTGCTCCCAGTAGAAACGGACTCGAAATCACACCGAACGGAATACGGCAGAATCGATATTCCTTAATGTTACTTAAATTTAGCGTAGGATATCCACTGTCCTTTGCGCTGGTAAGTTCAACATGTGAGTAATAACTTCCTGGATTTTCCCGAATCTCTCTTTTAGCGTTATAATCACAACCGCTTAATTGTCGTTTGCCAGTTATTGCATTTTGTGCTTCACCAGTGAGTTTACTTTTCAGATATTTCAGTTTTTCTATTCCAGACACTTTCTTGTTATTATGTACTGTGCATTCGTATGAGTCAAAGATTCTGTCCATTCAATTTTATCGCCATTGAGTGACGCCATTTTTAACTTTGGTAATCTTATAGCATTCTGATGACGTCTAATTTTAGCTAGTTTTTCAAGGAAATCTTGTTGTTGTTTCATTTGATCTATCGCCATTCTTTGTATTTTAGTTCGTAAATAAACTAAGTGTTCCATATGTGCACCGCTTTCTACATAATCTTCCATTTTAATTTGAGGTTTAAGTAGTCTTTCCTTAAATTCCTCCATATCAATGTAACACTTAAAAGCGTTTTCAAAAAGTGTCCCATCTTGTTCTATGACTTGATTTCGTAAGTCAGAGTCGTCTTCGATTGCACTACACAATTTCTTTGACTGACTCTCTAATCGCTCGCGGTATATTTCTAGTCTATTCATCCACGTATTCACATTTTTCAAAATTTGTTTTCTTCTTCGATTGTTTCGATGTCACAATCCATAATTGCCAAATCCATTTTTAATTTCTTCAACCAAAACGTTCTGATATTTTTTATTTTTTTATTTTTTGTATTTCACACACGATATACATAAGTACATGTTACAATACAAACATCAATTAAATCTTTCGAATATATGTTTTCTTTTTTGAAAAAGGTTATGTATCATGCACTTAAATATTCCTGCAATGATGTCTATACTACCAAGGAGATATTAAAAAGAGGAGTTTATGCTGATGATGATAGGGGAGAAGAGGAAAGATGAAGTGTAGAAAAGAAGAAAGGGTAGAGAAGAGGTATGTGACTTATTAAGAGTTTGTCTGTGATCCAAATAATATTAATATAACGAGCGCAGCTCGTTCTTAGTTAGGACCTTAATTATAAGAAATTTCCTATGTTCAGTATGAAAAAAAAGGGGTGCAAAGTTTTACTATGACCCGGTTCGTGAACATACAATGAGTTTACATAAAACAAAGCAGGGAACCAGGACCGACATTTTTCCACACCCGGTGACGTCATATTCGGCTGGTTTCCGAGATAACGACTACAACTAATTTAGATATCCAAAAGGCCCAGAACCAGACATTTGTATTCGTCTGTGGGTCTGCCAACTTCAGGTAAGAAATATCTTTATCTC
>JAUELF010275919.1:0-10640 GCA_031471495.1 Clinocardium nuttallii | reverse complement strand
AAATGTACGAACGAAGTTGAATATAATAGAGCGCTGTACCTCTAGTTTTGTCACATGTACGAACGAAGTTGTATAACTATTTGTTACATCACTTGTTTTGTCAAATCATGGTACGAACGAAGTTGTATAACTATTTGCTAAATCACTAGTTTTGTCAAATGTACGAACGAAGTTGAATATAATAGAGCGCTGTACCTCTAGTTTTGTCACATGTACGAACGAAGTTGTATAACGATTTCCTACACCACTTGTTTTGTCAAATGTACGAACGAAGTTGTATAACTCTTTGCTAAATCACTAGTTTTGTCAAATGTATGACCGAAGTTTTATAACTCTTTGCTACATCACTTGTTTTGTCAAATGTACGAACGAAGTTGTATAACTATTCGCTACATCACTTGTTTTGTCAAATGTACGAACGAAGTTGTATAACTATTTGCTACATCACTTGTTGTGTCAACTGTACGACCGAAGTTGTATAACTATTCGCAACATCACTTGTTGTGTCAACTGTACGACCGAAGTTGTATAACTATTTGCTTCATCACTAGTTTTGTCAAATGTACGACCGAAGTTGTATAACTATTTGCTACATCACTTGTTTTGTCAAATGTACGACCGGAGTTGTTTAACTATTTGCTACATTACTAGTTTTGTTAAATGTACGAACGAAGTTGTTTAACTATTTGCTACATCACTAGTTTTGTCAAATGTATGACCGAAGGTGTATAACTATTTGCTACATCACTTGTTGTGTCAAATGTTCGAACGAAGTTGTATAACTATTTGCTACATCACTAGTTTTGTCAAATGTACGAACGAAGTTGTATAACTATTTGCTACATCACTAGTCTTGTCAAATGTACGACCGAAGTTGTATAACTATTTGCTACATCACTAGTTTTGTTAAATGTACGAACGAAGTTGTATAACTATTTTTTATAACACTTGTTTTGTCAAATGTACGAACGAAGTTGTATAACTATTTGCTACATCACTAGTTTTGTCAAATGTACGATCGAAGTTGTATAACTATTTGTTACATCACTAGTTTTGTCAAATGTACGATCGAAGTTGTATAACTATTTGCTACATCACTTGTTTTGTCAAATGTAAGAAGGTGTATAACTATTTTCTATAACACTTGTTTTGTCAAATGTACGAACGAAGTTGTATAACTATTTGCTACATCACCTGTTTTGTCAAACGTACGACCGAAGTTGTAGAAACAATTTGCTACAACACTTGTTTTGTCAAATGTACGACCGAAGTTGTATAAACAATTTGCTACATCACTTGTTTTGTCAAATATACGACCGAAGGTGTATAACTAGTTGCTATATCACTTGTTTTGTCAAATGTACGAACGAAGTTGTATAGCTATTTGCTATATCACTTGTTTTGTCAAGTGTACGGACGAAGTTGAATAGAATAGAGCCCTATACCTCTAGTTTTGTTAAATGTACAAACGAAGTTGTATAACTATTTGCTACATCACTTGTTTTATCAAATGTACGAAAGAAGTTGTTTAACTATTTGCTACATCACTAGTTTTGTCAAATGTACGAACGAAGTTGTATAACTATTTGCTACATCATTTGTTTTGTCAAATGTACGAACACAGTTGTTTAACTATTTGCTACATCACTAGTTTTGTCAAATGTACGAACACAGTTGTATAACTATTTGCTATATCACTTGTTATGTCAAATGTAACGCTGTACCTCTAGTTTTGTCAAATATACGAACGAAGGTGTATTATTATTCGTTAACTCTTTAGTTTCTTAAATGTACTTACCTTCCGTCGACATTAAGCCTGTTTGGTCGCAAGTACATTACGACTGTTGACCCAGTTACAAAGTTATCTGGGATCGTCGAGCTAACTCTATATGCCTGAAACATTACAAAACTCATGTTACTGTAGTCAGTGACATATGGAAAACATCACCGATATGTTACTGTTGTCCGTGACACATTGAAAACATCACCAATATGTTACTGTAGTCAGTGACATATTGAAACCATCACCAATATGTTACTGTAGTCAGTGACATAATGAAAAGAGCACCGTTACTGTAGTCAGTGACATATAGGAAACAATCTCCAATATGTTACTGTAGTCAGTGACATATTGAAACCATCACCAAACTGTTACTATAGTCAGTTACATATTGAAAGCATCACCAATATGTTACTGTCGTCAGTGACATATTGAATACATCACCAATATGTTACTCTAGGCAGTGACATATTGAACACATCATCAATATGTAGTCAGTGCAAAATGAATACAACATCAATATGTTACTCTAGTCAGTGACATATTGAAAACATCACCAATATGTTACTGAAGTCAGTGGCATAATGAAAACATCACCAATAGTTTACTGTAGTCAGTGACATATAGGAAACCATCACCAATATGTTACTGTAGTCAGGGACATATTGAAAACATCTTCAATATGTTATTGTAGTCAGTGACATGTTAACAACATCACCATTAGCGTTTGCATATTTGTATGTTGCTATTTGTACATAATTGCAATTACAATTCTTTCTTTTGTATTGTATTAATTTGGCTCGGTGCATACCAACATAGTACAGGATGGACAAGTGAGGACAAAAGACGCATGGCAGGGAAAACGTGCACACCAACAGAGTACAGCATGGACAAGTGACGCATGACAGGGAAAGCGTGCACAACAACAAAGTACAGGATGGACAATTGACGCATGGCAGGGGAAACGTGCACATCAATAGAGTACAGGATGGACAAGTGACGCATGACAGGAAAACGTGCACACCAACAGAGTACATAATGGACAGGTGACGCATGACAGGAAAAACGTGCACACCAACAGTGTACAGGGTGGACAAGTGACGTATGACAGGGAAAACGTGCACACCAACAGACTACATAATGGACAAGTGACGCATGACAGGGAAAACGTGCACACCAACAGTGTACATGATTGACAAGTGACGTATGAAAGAAAAAACGTGCACACCAACATAATACAAGATGGACAAGTGACGCATGACAGGGAAAACGTGCACACCAACATAGTACAGGATGGACAAGTGACGCATGACAGAGAAAACGTGCACACCAACAGACTACATGATGGACAAGTGACGCACGACATGGAAAAACGTGCACACCAACAGAGGAGTACAGGATGGGCAAGTGACGCATGCCAGGGAAAACGTGCACACCAACAGTGTACAGGATTGACAAGTGACGCATGGCAGAGAAAACGTGCACACCAACATAGTACAAGATGGACAAGTGACGCATGGTAGGGAAAACGTGCACACCAACATGGTACAGGATGGACATGTGACGCATGACAGGAAAAACATGCATATCAACAGAGTACAGGATGGGCAAGTGACGCATGACAGGAAAAACGTGCACACCAACAGAGTACAGGATGGGCAAGTGACGCACGACAGGAAGAACGTGCCCACCAACAGAGTACAGGATGGGCAAGTGACGCATGCCAGGGAAAACGTGCACACCAACAGAGTACAGGATGGACATGTGACGCATGACAGGAAAAACGTGCATATCAACAGAGTACAGGATGGGCAAGTGACGCATGACAGGAAAAACGTGCACACCAACAGAGTACAGGATGGACAAGTGACGCATGTCAGGGGAAACGTGCACACCAACAGACTACATAATGGACAAGTGACGCATGACAAGGAAAACGACACCAGCAAAGATGTCGAGAAGCCTTCTCATTTCTCGCAACATAGTCACGTGGACATTCTTGAGGTATCTAAACGACGGTTTCAGCTAAGTATGCAACCTGAACGCTACATCTAAAAAGTTATATTATTGGCTTTCCTTTGACTTGACTTTCACTTCAGTTTAACATGATTTTCGTTACGAATAGCGCTGTATTCATTGTACCAGAAAAATTATCAGACTACTTCGTACATTAGCATTCCCATAAATAATGGACAAACTAACCTTGGCTTGCGAAGATGCAGAATAAGGTCTTCTAGGGAGTATTCAGATTTACCTTTCATAGTAGTCGCTCGGGCAAGTTTAACCCTTTTCCACATACAACACCTATGCAACACACAACTTTTAAAGTATGTAGGCAAAAGCACTCAATGTAGGTATAATTACTAGAAAAACATTTTCAGCAAAAGGGAGAAATCACTCGCTTTGATAATGTTTTCAAATGCCGTCTGCTGCAAAGGAGTCATAAGTCATCTATGTGGGAAAAGGGTGAACATTTTTCTAAATGAAATTCAATTTTGCGCTTAGGTCACATTCAAGTAAATAAGAACCCAGGAAGGGAGTGTGTTACATTACAGCTGTAATTTGATCGATGTATTCCTAACTGATGCCTTAGAAGACATTAAATAGCTCATTATTGCCATATAATGTAAAAAGCCCCGCTCCCCGCAAAGTTGACTTGATCAAGCAACAGTATAAACCTGGTCGGTTGTCGTCGATGTGCCGGGCTGGTCTGACTCTATACTGGTTATACAGGCTTAACCCTTTCCCACTTACAACAAATATGAAGCAGACGTCCTTGAAAACATATTGACAAAAACACGAAATATCTCTGTAAACAAAGGTATACTAACTATAAAAAACATTTTGGCAGTAGGAGAAATTGCTCATTTTGAGTAATATTTCCTTTTGCGACAATGTTTTCAAAATTCGTCTGCTGCAGATGCGTCAGAAAGTGTCTACACGTGGGAAAGGGTTAACAAAAACGGAAATTAAATACCAACTATTCTCTCAGTTTAAATTCACCCATTCCCATTGAATTTCAAATATATTATTACATTTACGATTTAACCTTTTCCCATGTACAGAGATGTCTTCAGCAGATGCCTATTGAAAACATTGTGGCAATACGAGAAAAGACGACACAATGCTTTCAACTCCAGTTAATCAAAGTGGCGACTAAATGGATTTTACGTATTCTGGGGACTAACGACATACTTACCGGACTGAAGAGAGTTGATGACATAACCATTCTGAAATACGTGTGATTACTTTCTTGCATTGGATTCGTGAACCATGAATTTGGTAACGATCCGCATGTCCGTTCATGAGTATTGAACTTCACACCGCGGGCTGTACTTTGCCGTGAAATTGCACATCCCAATCCATCTAAACTACCAGTCACCGGGATCATTTTCATCTTCAGTAAACGTTTCCTAGCCTGACTAACCACCAGACACCACATGATGATGTAGGTGGTGTTTAAGAGGCACTTTGACCACATTGTTGAAGGTATCAAAAATAATCTCAGCTGTAACATGAAAATACATAAGATATTTAGTGTGCTGCTGCAGCTTTTACTGGTTTGTGTGTTTCTTTACTAGATCCATATAGTGTGCTGCTGCAGGTTTTACTGTGTGTTTGTTCGTTTAGTAGATCCATATAGTGTGCTGCTGCAGCTTTTACTGGTTTGTGTGTTTCTTTACTAGATCCATATAGTGTGCTGCTGCAGCTTTTACTGTGTGTTTGTTCTTTACTAGATCCATATAGTGTGCTGCTGCAGCTTTTACTGTGTGTTTGTTCGTTTACTAGATCCATATAGTGTGCTGCTGCAGGTTTTACTGTGTGTTTGTTCGTTTACTAGATCCATATAGTGTGCTGCTGCAGCTTTTACTGGTTTGTGTGTTTCTTTACTAGATCCATATAGTTGATAGCGATAAATAAGCTTCTCGGTTCCAGCCTACTTTTAAACAAACACACACTTATTGTGTATCGAATATGAAACGAGCTTTCAGCTTATATGAACCATTTCCCACAAACAGACGCATTGTGACACATCTGCAGCAGACAACTTTTCTCCCTTTATCACTATGTTTTCAACTTTATTCAATAATTTCACATATCTTGATTTAAACTTATTTATTTTACATCGATTGCGAAACAAGCTTTCAGCTCATATTAATCACGCTCGATGTCTGCTTCCTGGAGACTTAACCAGTACTCGCGCCGTTTGTGTGGAAAAATCCATTTCTTAAACTTCTTTATTTGCTTGTTTAATTGTCTGTGATGCTTTCTAACACTTTCGCACACGACTTCTTTTGAAAATATTGTGACAAAAGGAGAACTTATTTATAATGAGGAATTTTCCATTCTGTTGCAAACGTTTTTATTTATTCAATTATCATGCTTTAATTATAGTCCTATTTTTGCCAAGATATTTTCAAAAAGTCTTCTGCTGCACACTTATTGTATGTGGAAAGGGTTAAATGTATCTACATTCACCGGAAGTACGATCTTTCTTGAAACAGAAATGAGGCTATGCTTCCTACTCAGCCAGGAGGTCTTAAACGTGCTTGTATCGCATCAATGTTCATATATCACGCTCCGATCCATGGACTTTAACCCTTCCCCACATACAACAGACGCATTCGGACGCCTCTGACGCAAACGACTTTTGAAAACATTGTGGCAAAAGAAGAAATTACTCATGTTGAGGAATTTCTCCTTTTGCCACAAAATTTTCCACTTTTAGTCATTGGTTATCCATTAAATTATAGAGATTTTTAATGCGAAGTTATGTCTCTGCCCTCATGTAGACGCTTTCTGGCGACTCTGTAGCAGACAAAACTTGGACAAAACGTGCAATTTTCTCCTTTTGTTACAATGTTTTCCACTTGTTGTCATAGGTTATCCATTCAATTATAGAGATTTTCTATATTTTGACAACATGGTCGTTCAAAGTCGTCTGCTGCAGAAATGTCGTATGAGGGAAAGGGTTAATACCATTGGTCAAAGAACCCGAACATAAGACGCAACACCAGGGACAAGTCTGATTTACTAAATCACTATATAAATTAGTAGTATAGAGTGTAACAAGAGAAAGTTGATGCAAGGCATCAATGTCGCCTGGAAAATGTTTTCATTTATTCTTTAACACACATATATTCTTGACTTTCATTAGTCTAAACGTACACCTAATGTTTTCATTAATAGGGACTAATTCAAGGATTGTTAAAATTCCACATACAAATTTCGGGATTTCTTTTGGTTAGAATTTAGGAATGTTTGTATTTGTCAATAAAACCACAACACATACACTTTGAGATTTATATCTATCAGGGACTTAGATAATATCTACGTCCCTGGTTCAACATGCACTAAAAAACTATTTAACCCTTTCCATATTTAAAGCAAACATTGAAAACCCTTAAACGTTTAAAACATTGAGAAAACGGTTAAATTGCAGAAGACATGAACTTTCTCATTTTTAATCATAATTATCATACGTATTTCACAGATGTTAAAATGTATCCTCATATGTTTAAAAAGTAGACCACACTTGTAATACCATGTCGGCTAAATTGTTTATTTAAATCATTGATGCTTACAATATATGCATGGCGCAAGAGAAATGCTAGTTGCGAGTCCCATTACAATTTAAAAGATGGCTAGTATGAAATTAATTGGGTGCGAAAGAACCGATAAATTATTGACTATCATAGTTCTTTCTTTTCTTAATTTGTTTCAAGCCAAATACACATTTAATATCACCAATATCATGTTAGTGTGTAATATTAGGTGTTTGTGCATATTTCGAAATGTTCACCTCGTGTCAAGATCGAGTCGTTGTGACATGAACACAAAGTGAATAAAAAAACCCAGTCAAAGCTCTTGTGCATGGTTTGTTCCACTGCATTCGAGAGATAAAAAGTATGCTGTGTTATCATTTCTGTGAATATTATATTTTGTGTTAAAAAAATGATTTAATTCTTTGTGGTGAATCAAAAGTATTCCTAAATAAATCAAAAATCCCAGGAATGTAAATTAAAAGATGAAATAACTTAATAAATATGATTAATATCTGATTGATTTTGATATACTATTAAAATATATGCAATATAGAATATATATATATATAACAGTTTTGGTTAAAATTGAACACGTATTAGCTATTTTATAACGAATAATTAAATCGTTATAATATAGTTAAATTAACACAAAATTCGAACAATGTCTTTTACATGCGAGTTAAAAGAAGCTGCAAATACTTAAAACATCGGAATATTTATTTAAATTTAGATGTGTCATAACTTAGTGTTTTTAAACAAACGTAATTGTAATTATGTTCAAACGTTTATTTTTTTTCTAATAACAACTCGTCCTCCCATTTCATTTCTGAAAAGCTTTTAAAAAATATATGTCGCCGGCTCCTGCCCGTCCTGTCCGGCGACTGACTAATGACAGAGACTTAAATACTTATGTCTTTACTAATAATTACACGGATAAATAGTTTAATTAACAATTTTCTGTAACACATTGATACTGTAAGATAATATTAAGTAGTATACTCCTATTACGCCAAGGAAGTCCAGCGAAATAAATCGAAGTGCTTCTCTTCTATGAATTATTGGTAGTATTGAGGAAGTATTTTTCTATTATTTGTTTTCTATTTTGAATGATAAACATTCAATCTTGTGTACGATGATGTCTTGTTTGACTAGAAACTATGAAGTTTACGACTATAAAATATACAGTTGTAGTCAGCGGGTATCAACATATCAACAAACACAATGCACATGTACCACACTATACAATTGTTTATTGTCAAATACTTTATTATGCTTTGACTTTTCAACGAATTGCAGTCGCATGGTATACCACGCTGTTTCCCCAGGACGACATCGGCACATTGCTAATTTATTCTGTAATTTACCCCAAATTGTAAAGGATAAATTCATTTATATCACCACAACTTTTAAACTATATATCTTGGTAATTTAAAAATCCAACAGTATACAATGGAACTTGAGTATCCCATATATAACGCAGTCTTAACATACAACATAGGATATATCCCCTTTGAAAGTATTCATTTATAACAAAATATATTATATGCTACATACCTGTCCGACTCCTTGATGTAAACTGCCGGGCTTTAAAATGAAACACATCAATCACAGCTACATTCTAAGTTGAGAATTGATTTTACCTTGTATAGATCTGCATATCTAATTGACTTTAAATGGAAAATAATTCTGCAAATCTTCCATTACAAGAAGATGCAGTTGTTAAAAGCGAAGATTAATTCACACTTTCCCTCATATATGCGCTTTCTGACACCACTGCAGCAGACGGCCTTTTGAAAACATGGCGACAAAAGAAGAAATTGCTCAACACGAGCAATTTCTCCTTTTGCCACACTGTTTTCATTTCTTGTCAGTAAATTTACCTACATTTATAGAGCTGTTCCATACTTTTATTCCCAAGATACTTTCAAAGTTGTCTGTTGTATATTTGTTGCATGCGGAAAAGGTTAAGATAAAGAAGGAGCTGCAAGTGGATTTGTGACTGGTTATTAACTTAAATTTATATTCTGTTAGTACAATTATACTATGACTGGTTAATATGACGTGATGATCCTGGATAGTCCGGTATGGTCCGGGACACCACCAGGCAATTAAACTGTTTAAAATTGCCGTGTTCATCCGGTACCGTCCGGGGGATTTTTCAATCCGTTGTAGTATGTGACGATCCGTGTAACGACCGTGTTAACTTCGGGGAGGTCCATAGTGGCACCGTGTTGATCCTGGGAGATCCGACATGTCGTGTTGGAACTCAAGGTCAAAGGAAAGTAAACTGTATCGGCTTGCTGTGCGGACAATTTTGTCAAGTTAATTTCAGGTGAATATATAAGACTGAAATTGTCTCCCATTAGACAATAATGATTTTGTTTAAAGTTGAAAGTGAATTTTATAAATTTGAATAACCTCTGACTGATTTATCACCCACATATTGTTTGCTTTTAGCTAAATTGAAACTCTAATAGCCCATTTTCAGAACATCTTGTTTTTTCTGAAATTGAAAGTAAAATTCAATTGTGGGATAAGGGTGACCTTCTATTTGACCTCATAACACGAACCATTATGTTTTCTTTGCTATGTTGGTAGTTCCTATACTGAACTTAATTTTGAGACAGGTTTCCGTGTAGTTTAACTTGTTGGGAACGAACAATAACCCATAATACAATAATGGTCATCTATGGAAAATAAATTACTTCCCTTTGACCTCCAAAGTTGTTTTACGTCTGAAATAGATGTGTTTGATTGAAGCCTGTCAATCCGAAATGACGTGTATAATTGTGTTCCAATTGTGTATTACAAGCTAATGGGTTATTTCGTAGATGATAACTGATTTAGAAGACTTTTTTAAAATAGTTGCTATAACTTGTGGAAAAACACGAACTTTTTTTTCCCCATGTATGAATCTGCAGCATTGTGGCAAATCCCTGACAATAATAACTAAAATATATTGTCCCTGTTATAAGCAATTCTATTTTTGCCACAACTTTTTCAATTGTTGTCTGCATGTGAGAAAGGGCTTAATCTGTTGACATTGATATTCAGGGCCTATTCCAAGAGGCATATAACTATGTATTTATTATGTCTATGCTATTTACGAAGGTCGTTTTTTTGTGGCGATTGGGTTGACAATCGCCACAATGCTAACAGAAACATCAACAAGGAAACATTTATATAATCAGTTTTGAACAGCCCGTTGACTTGTAATGTCTTACTGCAAACCAATTAACTCACTTCCGTTAAACCGCCAAATATATAGTTCCATCAGTGATGCAGAGATACGTTTAATAATGTTCATGTCAGTG
>JAUELF010275918.1:0-19663 GCA_031471495.1 Clinocardium nuttallii | reverse complement strand
TGAAAACATAGTGACAAAAGAAGAAATTGCACAAAACGTGCAATTTCTCCTTTTGCCACAACGTTTTCCACTTTTTGACATAGGTTATCCATTTAATTATCGAGATATTCTATGTGTTGACACAATATGTTCAAAGTCGTCTGCTGCAGAAATGTTGTATGAGGGAAAGGGTTAAGCAGAGCCGTGCATAAAGAGCTGATTGAAAATATGTAAAAAGACCGTTTGTAGTTTTATACATGGGGCGTGTTTTACGATAATCCCTCGTGATCAACATGGGCCAGCCTATTCATTCTTCGACACAGAATGAATCAATGAGCCAACGTACGAGAATAGGTACACGTTTTCATTTATGAACAGTGAATGTTCAGGTCAGTCGATCTATATGCGTAATCTAATAACTATCTACACACAATAACAGAAACTTCTATCAAGATCTTGTAAGTAATACGTGAATGGTATAAACTCTTAATCTGAGTGTGCTTAGGCTGATCTAGATCTACACTGTTCACAAAAGTCAACTTCTTCATTTTCTCATGCACTAGATGAAAACAACTTTCTTACAAACATTGTTCATTTTGTTCGGATAACATTGTTTTCCCTTTCGGGTATTTGCCTACATGTGTCAAAAAACACGCCAAGATTGGTTCTTTCAAAAGCGACCTTCCAGAAGATGGGTTTTAGTGTAGCATGACCCAAATTATATGTTATAATTTATCAAAGTCCAGAAAGGGCAACGATCTCAACACAATAATGTACTCATAATGAAAACGACAAACAAATACAATAAACAACAACACTGGTATTGTGTTCCCTGCTGTTCTAATATCTATGAGAATGCTGTCCCATTTCTGATCGCATCCGGGCACCTGCCAGATTGGTTAGGAAGGGTTTCAACAATACCATTCCCGACCTATCCATATTACCGGGTGACATGGATATCATTCTCGCATCGTCCACGTTTAAATTCAGACTGAAAGCGTCGTTGTATTGTCCCACAATCTCTAGCAGTAAGTCACGTGGTAAACTGCCTGTAATACAGAAAACACTATGGTGATAAACATATCGTATATATTAGCAATGAGCCAAACTGTCGAAATACCTAGTGTTACAAAGGAACATTTTATATTGCTTTATTATCGCGGTTTTTACAATTTTCCCATTAATATCACGGCAGCCAGGTCACCTAACCATGTATTTCCTGGCAATCTCATACAAGTTATCCAAACAAGTCGTTTCATAGCAACTTGCTGCTTTTCATGGCAGACGAATGAGGCCATTCACGAGACAAGGTACAAGTTGACTTTGATCAAGATATACATGTTTACATGTTAGATGCGTCTGTCAACTTGTGTAGATTCTGATGAGACGCACAGGATTGATCAGAATCTTCACTGTTTAAAAATGCCAACGTTTACCTTTTCCTATGGACGGGCTCTTTAACGAGTCGTGTTAATCGATTATGTAGCCTATGCGGACAGTGCAGGTTCAGGTGAGTTTGTGCGTCCACACAGTCTCGCCATAGTCTTCACTGTACGCATACGTGTGACATCATTCTAGATAAAATCGTCGAAAAAACTATAATTGTATAATAAATGATTTTGTGATAGCTGGCAGGTTCGGTGAACTATTTTATTAAAATTTGTATTACCCAGACTGCATGACCTGTGCCGTCGCTGTCCACTGTTACAATCTAACATACATTTCCATAGTATGACTGATTCTTAAGTAGTAGGCATACACTTTGAACTAATCCAAAATACTTAACTGAATAAAGTTGCAATTGAAAAGACATTCATGTTTTTTCTATTCTACAATGTCTTTAAGTGTTAAGTGATTTTAATATATTTATGGAAATATCTGCAGCAGCAGTACCATGATATAACTCGACATATTAAGTTTGTATTCTTCAATACAGATATAATTTTAAACTCCTTTTTATTCATGTTGAATTGGTATTGCAATGGAGTCTCTGTTAGACATACATAAATTGCCTGTAGTGCATCGTATATACAGTTCATACAATCCATAATGAAACACTCACAGCACAATCACCACCATTTTAAGATATGTTAGTAGATAAAAGAACACACATAGTTATACAAAATGCATATTGCTGATGCTATATTGGTAGATTACTAGCTGATAGAAACCCGATCATTACCAGGAGAAACAACAAGAAAAGAAATATGCTTGCACAGATGTCAGGATCAGGTTCATATTGTAGATTTATACGAGGGGTGTTTAAAATGTTCTCGGAAAAGTGCTCCATATTCTCTATCCTTTTTATCATTTCCGCTTACTTGCGCTATTATGTATATTCCATATTCAATACGTAATTTACAGACCTGTTTTCTGCGTTGAGAATGAGCAAGTGTTACTATGGTAACGTCACCGACGTTATCGCGGCCCAACTTTCTGTATTTCCAAATATATATGTTTCCGGAACATTACGTCCATTATCTCAGTCTACCAAACGACAGGTAATTATTCCTGCCATCTTCTGACATAATGTTGATGAAGTCGTTGATTTCTGATGCAGAAACATAAACATCCGGGTACTGATGTTAAAATGATTGGAGAATAGTGATCGGTCATAACATTCTGTGTTCAGAATATAATTTCCAAGGCAAAACACACATACTTGTTTCAAAATGACTCTTGCGAAACTGCAGTGAACAAAGAACCATTCTACAAGGGGTATCAACGGTTCGAGGAGGGAATAGAAAACATCAGGAATATCGAGCGTAGCTTTCGTCCGATATCCATAACGTCATCACACATCGCCGCCGTCAGAGAGCTTAGTGATTAAAAACTTACGTGAGAAGTCCACGTGTCTATATCTAACATACAGACATAGTCGTTTAGACACTGTTTCTAAAATCATGGATTGAACATCTAAAGAATATTATATTCAATTGGGAGACTTTTGAGCAACGCTGAATGACTTTCAAAGAGCAGTAATCATATACGGATACGTTGACGTCAACGTCAAAATGTGTTGGGTCGGTATTTGCTAAGTGACGTTACCGTAGTTACGAGTACTCTATACACACGTTAGTAATGCATATACTTTTTTGTTTTCAAATTGGAATTAAACAAAACACTATTCATATTATATTTCCAGTGACATAGCTGCCATAATATAGAAAAAAAACCAGCACTTTTCCTCGAACTCTTCCAACAGCCCTCGTACAGTCATGTATATCGTAGTTTATCCTTCTTGACACATGCGATTGGTATCAACATCCTTATCTTTTAACAAGTTGTTGTGTGATGTAAACATGGTGTTAAAATAGCGTGAGCATTGTAGCGGAATAAGGGTTGGCAAGAAATAAACAGAGGACACGTTTATATAGTACTTATTGTATAGTCCTTTAAAATTAAATTGTCCATTGATGAATACATTACTAGATTAGTTAACATTGGAATATATCTTGTTCACTGACTTATCAGTTACGTGACTGCTTATCTTCAATTGAATCAACAATGTGCATAACGGGTGATTTGTTAGGTTTAATTCGTATTATACGTTTGTAGATACACTAGATTAATCTTACCCATTGGTATAATAGTTTGGAGGGTGTATATAAATGGTTTTCTGATTATTTTACATTGTTTATGACGAAAGTAGATTGTTAACTAATTGGGTTAGTCACGCTAGATGTCTGCTTCATGTAAACTTAATCAAAAGTTGCGCCGAGGGTGTTGGTCGATCAGAAAGTTTGGTACCCCTCAGGACGGTATTGACAATTTAGAGAAATATATCAGTTTATTCACCATTTTGTTTTCATGTTAACAATCGCCTTCTTTATATAATTTTCCCATGAACGAAGACTTAACACATGGTAGTTGTGGTTTCTTCCATTGGCACTCTAGATTGCGAGATGATGACTGATGCCGTGGAGTCAGGATAAATTTACAAGCAGTACTGATCAACTGAAATACTGTTGAAATTGAAAGCAGTGTACAAACACCATCTTCACTTTTGTGTACACACATCAAGCAGGGCGTTATATGCGGGCGATGATGCATCGTTGGCCACACCTCTTCATATACATACCATTCTAGAAGTACACGATGAACAATCATGGCCATTAAACCACTCAAGGAATATACCTTTTTATCGATCATAGTTGCGAGTTATTTAACAAGGTCTATGTTCCTATGGTTTGGTTCAAATACAATGCATTGTGAAGTAACGTGACATGTGTATAATACTTTAATTTCATGTCACGTCGACACACTATTTATTCATGGGTGACAAACCAGTACTAGGTTGGAAAATGTGTCTTGTAAACCAGCACTACAGCATGCCAACAGATTAACATGGAACGCCCGGTCCAAAACATCGTTTAACATGTTGTTGTTCATAAGGTCATTTACCATAGTTGGTGTACGGGAACTATATCTATGTTTGTCACAGACACTTCGGGCTAGCATTTTAGTTCATGGATTGTTTTATCATGAATTGGATGACCGGACGTTACTATCGAAATAAATCCTATGACTAACTGGTATTTTTGCAACTTTTTGACTTTTCTAATGGAAGCAAAGTTTATCTAGAAATGTCATATCTGACGGAGGCCTTAACTATGTACATTTGAAATTCAACACATGTTTAATCTTTACATGATTCATTTTCTTAACACATCTAGAAAAGGCGTCATTTGTCTTAAACTGATGGGTCAATGTAGGTGCATAATCAGTTGCCAGACACTAATATTATGTAGTGGACTGGCACGTGAATGACAGGCAGCATAGGCGAATATGCCTCATTGTTATGACAGGAATAACGTTGTAAAATAAATATAACAAATTAAATGAACATTATGACGCATACATCAAGCAAGGAGCCCATTAGGATGCCAGAACAAGGTCAATGTACTATAATTATGCCCACGTATTAATAAACATCTTCGTTTGAATTTTAACTGTGAAATTCATTGTACTCGTTTCGGCTTCCATTCATGTTTATAAAGCACCTATATAACTCTATGCGTAGGGAGCGTATGTGTCCGTTACAGAAAGCGTAATGCAAAGACGGACGAACAGTAGACAGGGATCTGATCCTGTTTAGGTAGGCAACGCTATGAATGATACAACGCATTGAAGGTTTTTGGCAAAATGATATCGATAGCTTGAATAAGATTGTACACGTTTTAATCAATAGGTCACTGAATCCTTATAGGAATATTGGACTGATGCTATTGCTGTTTTTGGAGTTAAACACCGGTCAACAATATCCAAATTATATACCGGCTGTCTATTCACATTGCAATGTGTTTACCGGCTGTCTGTTCACATTGCAATGCGTTTACCGGCTGTCTGTTCACATTGCAATGCGTTTACCGGCTGTCTGTTCACATTGGAATGCGTTTACCGGCTGTCTGTTCACATTGTAATGTGTTTACCGGCTTTATCGCACGAGTAATTTCTCCCAGGGTATTTTACACATATTCCTATATAGAAATGAAGGCTTTTGGCCGAACACAAATGACGTTAGTCTGTGTAAGTTACATTTGGGTTTTATACCGTTTTCAACATGAATTCAGTTATATATAGACGACAGTTCACTTATTCATGATCCCTGGATAAACAATCAAGTAATAAGCTGTATAACCTCCGTGAAGCGACTTGGGATCGAAGCCCCGACGCTAACCACTCGACCACGGCAGATTCCCCACAATGAAGTTTGAAAAACATTGGAAATAATGAGTAGCTAAGTTAGGATTTGGAACTTGCGATCTCCGAAAGATCGAGATTAAACTTGGTGACAACAGGCAACATTTCGAGCCCGCTCAAAGGGTTTTGTCACACAGACATAGTGTCCTCCATGTAATTGTAACATCAGTCAATAAAGGCCCTTCTGCGATACCGAAGTGATTGTAAAATGTAAAAAATACAATAACCAAAATCTTATTTTTTATATATTTGAGATACCATATTATTCTGAAGTTTAACATACATCATTTTTAGTATGTTTTGTGTATAAAAAGGAATAATCTTTCACAACGACACATGTGGGTTGGAAAAGGTGCAGTCCCATCAAACATTTCTCATTTCGACCTTTGACCTCTTATTGTTACCTTGATTTTGAGGTACTGGCCTGGGTCTTGTTCGTCACGTGTCAACTTATCATGGTGAACATGTGTGTCGAATAACTAGGACATCCTATGATGCATAGATTCTCTTTTTGACTTTTGACCTCTCATTGTGACCTTTACCTTGAGGTACAGGCCTTGGTCTTGAACGCGACACTTTACCTCATCATGGTGAACATGAGTGCCCAGTAAGAAAGTAATCCTATGGTGCATGTTTGAGATGCTGGCCGGGCCAGGTAGTCCTCTTAGTGATACCTTGACATTTGTGGTACAGGCGTTGGTATTATACGCGACACGCCAACTCATCATGTTAAACGTGTGCCCAGTAACTTGAGAATCCTTTGATGCAAGCTTAATATGCGGACTGGACAAGGTACAGTCCTATCAAACACAGTACTCATTTTGACCTTTGACCTCTAAGTGTGACCTTGATATTTGAGGTACATGTAGGGTCTTGTGTGAGACACGCCGCCTTATCATAGTGAACGTTTGTGCCAAGTCTTGGAAATTCTGGTTAAGATGCGGCCCATACACAGTTCTGACGGGTGGACTCACGAACGCATTTACCTAAACCGAATCGGCATTGTGATATTTATGTCGAGATCACTGCAAGCGGGCTTGACACAAATACAGACAGAGTCTTGTTCATATGAATAAATTATGAAAATTATTTCCAGCCGACAGTCCGTTATTGTCTTCAAATCAAAGTGCTAAGCAATCATAATGGACATATAACCGCCGGAATGGTTTTTCTACTTGACAAGTTTACTTTTAAGTTGTTAACAATTTCCTAGATTCAGAGGAAATTTGAAAGCATGGTGCCACAATATGCTTAACTCCGTTCAACAAGTGTTGTTTTATTGAGAGAAATTATCTATGATTTTGCTTTGAGGTTTTCAACGTCGTCTGCTACAAAGTCGTTGGAAAAGGGTTTATAATTTATATGGATAATCAGAACGAATTGGCATTTTTCTTATTGCCAATAGGGCCTTCTGAATGGTTGATAGCACCACTGCTATAATACATTAGTTGAACGTTGGCAAAAACCTTTCTTATTTATTTAACTGTAATGCTGTGGTTTACTGCCGAAAAGATCGACACGACAACATGAACACGTCAATATACGCCATCTCTTCAACACCATAGATTGTCAATCCAATAAATATGTTATAGTTATTTGGAGGATGCAATGTTTTAACGAGTAATAACATGATTGGTGTTGTTCAAACTCAATTTATGTTGATACTCTTGTACCTGTCTCACTCGCTGTTGTTACGTTGGGTGCATAGAGTGGTTGTACCATGCTAATACCATTTACTTACCGATTGCATTCATCTGGCCTGTGTGATTAATACAATTTCATGATAATATGAGGAACGACATACGAAAAGCAAACTTCTCAGGTTTTGACATTAATAGCAAATACGATCGACATGACATCTTGAATACAGTATCTATGGTCAAAACTATCTTAAGAGGATTTCAATGGGGGCGTGTTCGAATACACGCCTAACATCATAATCAAAATTGTGTCGAACTGGGTACTCACAGATTTCCATGTCCTAGGTGTCTATTTGCGGGCCACTTTGCATATACTCCGATTTAGCATCAATTTTATTTGTGTATTCAAAGTTGGCAAAACACAAGACATCATGTAACTGACTCAAATTGTTTGTAAGCGACAGTCAACTAGGCGTTTATACAACAGGCATTTGTTAAGATAATGCTTCTTTGTCAAATGGAAACATGTTGCTGTTAATAGTTTTGCTGCTGCGTTTGTGTAGTTTCATATCGGTTAACGCTGTTAGTTAGAAAAACACATCGGTCGCAAATGCCTTTTATTAAAACTAGGTTAAAGTACAAGATATTGGTTATATTTTTAACTATGATAATGATAAGACTTGCACAAGACGATTTTGAGTTTAATTACCTCATATTCTGACTCTAGTTAAGCTTTCTCTAAACGCTTAACTTAAGCATATATATGAGCTGTTCTACGAAATAAACAACTTCATGGCATCTGCGTAATGTATCAACCCAGATCAGTATAATCCGGGCCGACCCATTCCAGTCTCAGGGGGAAAGAGGTATAGAGTAATTATTCCTGAAACATAAAATCCACAGGAGGCGAAAGGTGTCTGTCCGCGTTAGCCTGCGCGACATGCTTAGGGTGACCCTGATCAATACTTTACGCAGAGTCCACTCTATTGGTATTGATAGACTGACAAATTACTAAGAGTCTTCGAGTGTCGTAAAGTCTTGGAGGTCAATGCTCATGTGACTTAGTGGTTGGCCGTGTTCAAGATTTATAATGTTCTATGTGAAGAAATATAAACAACCAATTATCAAATGAGAACGAGGTAAGTAATTGTTAGAGAGGTTTGTGTCAATATACAGGAGGAATTATGAAAATGAATTGGAGGAATTTGGGATAATGATTTATGAAAATATTTGGGATGAGTTTGGGGTTATACCTTTGTGTGACACATCACTATTGTACAATGCTTGGACCATCTTTATATAGCGATCAGCCCACGGTTTATCATGACTCCGCATAGCGTCTTGTGTCATCTAGAAATTGGTAATATTAAAAAGAAAACCAAAAACCTTGTGTGAGAACACTTATCTTTTCAATATACAAGCATTGTAGTAAAAGCATATATAATACATTAACATGCAACGTGTTTAAATATACCTGTATTTTAGGAACCTTTATTCTGATATACATGTACGCGACTTTAACCAATTGTCTGAAGGTTGTGCCACTACTATAGAGCCAGGCCAGCCGGCGCATTATTCTGGCTCTATACTGTTGGCTGCTCTGTTTCTGAAATGTTGTATTGATCTTCATAGAATTGATGATCATTGACTCCTAAATGCAAAACTGGATAAGTTCCTTTTATAAATTATGCATCAAAAGAGTTTAAACAGCATTTTCATTTCATGCTAAATACGCCGAAAGTAAGATAGAAGTCACAGAGCAGATTTGTTTCTTTAACGACAGATCAAAATATATCATACAAAGTAAATGGTGCAAACCTTTATAGTTGACAGACTCATTGAAGATCATTAAATTTTGAAGTGAAAATAGTTGCATGTTCATGTAATACATCAATAACAATCAACCACAACAACAAACCCTGCTATCTAATTTTTGTACGAGAATCCACACATTTCTCTGTTCATTTCGTGAGAGTGCTTTATTTACCATATATACTTTTGATTTACTGGTATCCATGGTAACCTCCGTATTCATAATTCCCACTTCTCTGTAATGCACAATTCTCATCAACATAATCTTACGACCCCCCAAAAAAAACAACATACGAAAGGGAACTCGATTCCTGATAGAGCAATTTTGCGTCATTCCTAGAAAAACAACATTTATGCATTTCGGACGATACTATTTGAGCCGTCCCGCGAGAAAAACAACATTATGGCCTCCTCGTAATGTATCAATCCAGATCAGCCTGTGCACAGTGATTCGGGCCAATACATTCCGCCTCAGGGTGATATAGGTATAAAGTAATGATTCCTGAAACATAAACTCCACAGGAGGCGAAATGTATCTATCTGGGTTAGCATGCACGGCATGCTTAGGCTGATCCGGGACGATACTATACGCAGAAACCACAATGTTGGTTTTCTCGCGAGACGGCTCATTTGTAGACTGAAGTCAATATTAAAATATGTTCTAGATTCAAAATGTTTTTCAGAAGCGTCTTTAAACATTCTGTAACTTACTGACGAAAGGTGTAATGCCAGACAAATCCGCAAATGCAATAAGGTTGTTTTTCGTAGAACACGGTTCAAATACAACTAATATGATTCTTCATTGACAATTAATAATTCTAAGAGCTACAATAATTATCTCCCTTGTCTGCCAAATGATGGGCAAATGTGGAAAGCATTAATATAGTTAAACATATGTGGAAAGGCAATTATGATTGACAACCGTATTTTGAGGAAGATGTCATTCAAACTGATTAAATCCGCTTCATAATTGTATAATTTAGTTTTATAAATGAGCCGTTCTCTGACAAAAGGGGTCTTAATGACAATTGTTTTGATTTTCGTTTAATGGGCTTACAATGAAGCTAGATCATTATTACACATAATCTGAAAAATTCATTGCTCAATTCGAAGTAGTTTTTAATCTATAACCGTTTCTTTGACGTTATGATCAGAATTAAAAAATGACGACGTCATCGTTTTGACGTCATATGCACATGACGTTATTTATCAAATATTGAGAATCATTCGAAGTTCGACAGCCAGTACTTTAAAATATTTAAGATTATATCAATTTTATTTGAGATTACATCACAGCTGTATACAAGTGACATGTGTAAATAATACATATTTTATAACGACGTCGTTCAAAGCGCCTTTTTGACGTCATCACCTTATTGTCATTAAGACTACATTCGCTTATGAAAATGGTTGTCAGGCGAGGTAAATATTGTAGTTCTGGGACGATGCGTTGTCAAAGACGAAGAAAAAACAAAGCCAGTCGTTAACAAGGGAGGATGAACACCTACAGTATAGCATAACCTTCAAACATCCTTTAATACTATCTTGCCATGGCGAAATCAAATATCGAGACTATTTAACCCGTTTGCATATAGAACAAAATAACAGCAAGCTACTTTGAAAACACCAAGAACAAAATAACAGCAAGCTACTTTGAAAACACCAAGACAAAAATATAGAATTTATCTATAAATGAGAACGTATAAAAATAGAACAGTGACACAACAGAAGACATTTATAATTAAGAGCAATTTTTCCGTCTGTCACAATGATTAAAATTCGTCGTCTGCAGAGGTGTCAAAAAGTGAATGTATGTGAGCAAGGGTTAAATGGCTGAACATATAGTTTCATATTAAACGTTTTAATAGAGTCGATTCGAAATTTGGTAAAACATCCTACACTTTTCAGGGACACGATACACGACTTTCAACTATTTATATGTATTGTACAAACCAAATAACAAGTAACACATCTTCTACAATTACATATAAATCAACTAAATGTTAACCATTGAACAAAAGGACCAGGTCAATATTGTGAAACAATGCTTCTGTAAAAAAAGGAATCAGACGTTATTTTCACTGCGTGTTCTATGTCGGAATTGGTTCAGTGAAACAGTTTGGAAGCCGACGGCTCACCAATCATATTTCAGCTACATTAGAGTAATTTGATTGTTTGATAAGCAATCGTATCTTTCCAAACTGTCTCACTAACCGCAGGGCTTTTTGACCATTGATCATATACGTAATTAATCAAGTTGTATTGTGCTCCGCTCCAAATTATAAGTGCAAGCTATCGTAACTAAAACTCTCAAGTACTTACATGGTATTTGCCTTCAAGTTCCTTCA
Source organism: Clinocardium nuttallii (assembly GCA_031471495.1). Classification (NCBI taxonomy): domain Eukaryota; kingdom Metazoa; phylum Mollusca; class Bivalvia; order Cardiida; family Cardiidae; genus Clinocardium; species Clinocardium nuttallii. The sequence continues at coordinate 8,181 of JAUELF010275918.1, read as the reverse complement.
GTTCACTGGTTAGCTGCTCGATCTGACCGTTTCGTTCGGATTTCATTCCGTCATCGTATCTGTACTGCTGACCACCACCACGTCTTGGTTGGTCGTCATATCCCCCATAACCGTCTCTTGGGCTGTTTCCATACCCACGGCCTGTGTATCCACCAGGAGGCCCATCGAATCTGGAATTTCACAGAACAAACGATTTTTAGGTACCGCGTACAGAAACTTCAAATCAGGGTCAGTATTCACCGATCAGGTTCTACCTTCAAATTATAATATTAAATATACGAAGTTACACACGTTCTGATTAACTGAACAGTTATGGTTTAGCTTTTCAGAAAATGCGTTACTTTCAATTTTAGTATAATCTCTTTTTTATACTTAAATTATTGATTGCTGAATACTGGCACACGTTGTCTCTTACTTCATAACCAAAGAGATACAAATGAACCTGGTTTTGGGATTTGGGATCTTACTCATCTTCGTAACAGGATCATCTTAATGGAAAAGTTATACCTGAGTATGTGCCACATGCAAGGGGAATATGAATACTCTGGTGAGACTGTGCGTATACACAGGCTTACCAGCGTCTTCCCTGCAACAATAAACCCAACTCGCAGGATGAAAATAAAATATAAACATTCACCAATTATTTGATCTGTTACATTTTTTTATGTAGCATTAACATCACTATGAAAGAATTTCATATTCATTCTTATACTCTACAAATTGTTTCTCACAAGACGTTTCACGACACATCTACGACTTCAGTGGCACTTTCAATAATATATTTTCGTTGAGTAAATGTATAACTACACATTAGTGTATCATATTTGTAGAAGGACTGCCTAAACTTAACTCGCGATACAAAATAAACTCTGAATACGAAGAAAGTCACGGAAATGGTATTACATAAGTTCCTTCACCAAATATAGAACATATAAAACGTACAATCATGCATCTCTAAAGCTCTGTTCATATGCAATACCAATACAATACAAATATTTTATTGCGTTAATCAAACGATATGCTTATCAATATCAACAATAGCACAACTACAACAGAGACATTGGTTTCACAATATAATTCCAATAAATACAACGACGTGAACATTATGGAAAGAACTTGACCATTGTTTTTAACTTAGCATGGTATATACATTTTGATACATTTTAACTATAGTACCATATACATGGCAGAGTTTGTTTAATTGATGCTAAAAGAATACGTTTATATCGCAATTTCGTTCAATGTATTAATTCTAAAATCAGAATACTTTGAACAAATAATTTGGAAGTGATATTTATTTTCATTTTGGTTATTTGAACAGTTTTGACAATTTCTACCATTTCTTTGTAAATCTAAATTAAGCCATGTGTGCTCATGCTGTTACTAACGCCCATAATCTACACCACACACATATGCACATGTTTACGCATATATAGCTGACGACATATGAGGACAGTAAATCAAAAGTAGAAAGTGAACATTATACAGCTATTTACTTCTCTTGAGGTCAATAGTGAAATACTATTCTTCCAAGTGAATGACTATTGACCCGAAATAGAGAACTCTTGACCGAGACGAAGTCGAGGTCAATAGTTCTCTATTTTGGGTCAATAGTCATTTGCGAGGAAGAATAGTGTTTCACCATTGAACCAAAAAGGAGTAAATAGCTGTTTTATTATATATCTTCATTAAGAATAAGTTTAAAAGATAGATAACAGGTAGATATAACATTATTATCGGGTTTTGGCGCCAAAGTGATAACGTTATGACGTCACTTTCCGTAACGTCACAGATGAACTATTGACTCCAAAATGGACTATTGGACCTTATTTTTAGAATGAAAGCGAAAAGGAGTCAAATAGTCAGTTTTTATAGAATCACACGTGACTGCTTCTCGTCAAATCAAATACTTTGATTCATAGTAGGTATATAATAATATACAGCTATTTAAACTTTAAATAGACTGTTCTCAATTCTTTGCAATAATTATATTTCTATTTTTTATTGATATATTGAATAGTGTTGCCTAGATGTGATCAATGTCGTTTGCTTCAGAAGTGATGTATGTGGAGAAAGAGTTAAGGGGTGAACAAAAACACAAATCACCAATCACAAATAAGACAATCTTATCAAATGATATCATGGATAGATAATCTGCGTCATGCTAGGTCCAGCAATGGTCTGATACACATTTTCCAACCGCTAGAAGTAAACTGTAACTATAATTAAATCAAGTTTCTTGATTATGATACCATTCGACGATTCTGACTTGATGAGTAGGAGCTAAATGAGTTAATATGGAATAATAAGATATAAAATTATATTAGAAGATGTTAATAATTACACGAAAAACATTATTAAAGTTTTTAAGTATTTAATTATTATTAAGTATTAAGTAAGTTTTTAAGTATTAAAGCTGTACATGCACAAACAAATCACCTGCATACAAAACGAAATAGGCATAATTCATACAGAGAATCACCCGCATACAAAACAAAATAGGCATAAATTATACAGAGATATTGTTAAGATGTTCTAAAGTATCGAGAAAAGAAAGCATTTCTTAAATGATGTGTTGTCTATAAGGACTATTTGTGGCGTCATCAAAGCCGAACAAAATGTTGGTTGATGTCTCAATTCTCTCATTATGGTACTTTAACATCCACCTTCTTCAATGATTAATATATGCCTTGGTGGAAAGAAAACAACTATGATGTATAAGAAAGTATACACTCCCTACATTTGAATAGAATTTTACCATTTTTCAGGCTATCTGACCTCAATATTCATGAGACAGTCTCTTGAAGGATGCATTATATCATTCGTTTGTCGAACGTTCTAATTTAATCCATTTTTCCTACAAAATATTTGACATAATTTGCAGGCACACAACCAGTTTATACACCAAATACTAGACAACATCTAATGAGGGTTTAAAGTCTTTTCTAAATAAGCAATTATGCAATACAATGTAATGATATAGATTTCTTATAAGTTACTAAACCATTAAAAGATGACTATCAACCTGATTTAAAACACATCATTTTAATAACATATACAAAACATAGCTGCCAAAAAAACCTATAAATCAAGTACCAACACTATTATAAAACCCCTTAACCAAAGTAATCATGCTAAATTTGTTACAAACAAATAAAGCCAGAAGCTGGAACAAATTGCCAAATACACAGAATTAACATTCATTGTACATGTAGTACAATACCTAGATTGACCACGTGGAGTTGGTTGATCCAACATATATTGCGGACGTTCTCGATATGAGGTTTGGTAGTTTTGTGAATAACCTTCTCGATATAGATCAAGGTTTGGCACTCTGTAAGATTCTCGATGGGTTTGCGGGTATTGATGCCCTCTGTCAGGTGATACTTGTCCTTGTCGTATCGGAGACAAACTACGGTTTCGACGTCCAGGCGTTGGATGCCTGTCTGCCGGCTGCTGTGTGTAGAATTGGTCAAATCCGCTGCTAAATACATAAGACAAATAAATGCAATTTGTTTGTTTAACAATCAATTCCTATATACTGATATCGACATAGCATTTGTTCTCAACAATGTACACCAAGACATGCTGATAACCATCGCAAAAAAAAGTATTATAAAATGTCACCGTATCATGAATAAATCACAAAACATTCGCCGTGTCTCACAAGGAATGCAGGAAATCGCTAACATCCTTTGTACAATGGAACTTTTAAGATGCGCATATATGGTCTTTCTAGCAATCTAGTAGTCTTACAATAAGAATGATATAAAGTCGTTTAAATTATTCCAAAACAGGGATTGATCACTTATTCTCACAGGAAATCTTTAAGAAAGAATATGCAAAAGTTTTTAACGAGATTATAAAATAGATTTTAAAGAAGACATGTTTGTAATTAAGTAATTAACTACAGACAAAGCCATAATAGATACAGACAACATATCAATTATAATAAATAAAAATCCAACCCAATTATGAATAATAGACGGAGAAAGAGAAAAGTGTACAAGCAAGCAGTTTAAAAAGCGAATGGTTGACGAAAATCAAAATAAAAAAGACACATTTACACCGTGGAGAAGTCACAACAAAACATGTATACCAGATACATATGTTTGATACTGTACAATTAACTATACATTTGTCATTTCGAAAATGACAAAGCGTATATACATGTCATTCATGTAGACGCTTTCTGGTGCCTCTGCAAAAGACGAAGTTTGCTTTATTCAGTAAAATATTTTTCATTTATAGAGAGTTTCGATAGTGTTGACTTAATGTTTTCAAGTCGTCTTCTGCAGATTTGTTGTATGCCGAAAAGGGTTAAATGTTCCGGTTAATGGTGATTGTGTACATATGTTCCACAGACGTCCGTATTCTATACCAATCAATCCCGAAAACTCACAGAGCTTAAGAAACATACGATATGATAACAACTTAATATTTAAAGCATATAAAAGAGTATCAACCATGTATATACATTTTAACCATCATAAGTGTCAGAGTACCATAATAAAACACCAGGCGATCCGAAATGAGAGAAATATCAGGTATAAAGTGAAAAGAACAAAAGAACCAAATAATGTATGCAAATGAAATGTTACTATTCAAAAGCGAAACTGATTCATAAAACAACACTTGATTCAACTGAAGCCCATCCCTAATGTTTAAATACCTCATGTTGTCGTTATAAGACAAGGGTCGTGCTCGACCATGATGGTCAGCTTCTGGGCGTCTTGAAAAAAATAAATGAACCATGGATAGATCAATAAACAGAATCATACGACTGAATGAATATACTTATAGATGTGACAAGAAATTAACTAAGCAAACGTGAAACAGATATTAAAAGGTCTAGCTTTCAGAATAAGTATTGAATCTCTATCATTATTGATTTATTTATGATGCTCGTACAATTTATGTTAAACAATTTGCAATAGACACGATACATCTACCACAAGGACTATTTGAGCTGCGCATGGAGTTTACGAAATAAGTACTCTATTGTCACAACAATTGCATGCGCATCCATGCTAAGGATCCAAGTGAAGATTACTATAGAGGGGTTAAATGACGCATTCTACCATGAAATCACAAACCTTTTAATCTTTTCTGTTTAAAATCTACATGTTGATCCAAGCAATGGGCAATGCTCGTATGAATATATATGTTCGTGTTTTATGCCAGTTGATCAATCCATTGACTGATATTTGCGACGAATACTAAAGATATATCAAATATATTTTATCACACTTTTAAACAATGATTAAAAAACTGCGTATAAATGTGAACATGTACCTTGCTGGTTCAGCGTACGACTTTGGTCTATTATTCCGACTGTCGGACCATCTGGAATCAGTAATATGTTGTATATATGAATACATACTTCTATATATGTTTCTTAAAGGCGTATCCGGGAGTTGATCCATCGTGTGTGTATCCATCGTGTACACCTGTGGTTCTTATCGACAATGACTAAGCGGTAAAGCGACTGCATGGTGACTCTAATGTCTTGTTTCGTGTTCCCCGAAAGCGGTGTCAAACTTTGAGACTTTCACATTCACTCGACAATAGTACTGGTTGAGTTTCCAGACATAGGCACCGAGAGTGAATGCCAGAACATGATTCATAATCAATGGTAAAATATAAGTTGAAACTTACTATCGGAAATCTGATTTTCTTTATCTAATAATTCAAATAAATAATACAAGGTACATCGTGGTATAGTCGTAGTTAAAACAGGAGTGTAGAAATATCCAAGTGCATTCGTTTTACTTATGAGGAACAAATGAATGAAGACAAAGTAATTTAACATGTTGTATATTAAAGAATACACTGAATGTCTAAACTTAGATTATTTCAATAAAGTATGTGTTAACGTTTACATACCAAAGGCAGTAAATACAAATTTATTTAAGATAGCCATAGATAAGGGGCGCATGTTTTGACTTCCAGGCCATATGTTTTGGGTACCCAAAAGAATTGTCTGGGTGGGACGAATCTGTTGAGTACCAATTCATTGGGTATAATTGAGAAAACAGATCGATAGTGGAGAACGAAGATAAACTTACTCCTCCTTATAAATGACTCTTGACTTAAAACATCGCAGCAGAACACTCCGAAAACCAACTTTGACGCTATTATTACACGTGAAGAAAGAAGACCTGCACGTGCTTTAATGCTAAAATATCTAAATAGATACTGATTATGATTCTTTCAAACATTCTATGACTATTTTGCAACCAGTGCAGAGTCAGATTAAACCCCGCGGATTGGCTGGATGATCTGGATCTACATTGGTCGCCATTACCTTCAGTTGATGTTCGCAGAGCCCCGCCCATTTTTATAACAAGAAGCTGATACGTAAACAAACATGTACACAGAAATCGTACATTCAGCAACAATACCTCATCTGTTTCTGAGCCCACGTATTCATATAGTTATCATATGAATCTCTGTTCAAAATTCTACAAAATAAAGGATAATAAACAGGTGAATAACGAATGACAACTAATAGTACGTGTTGTTATACATGCATCTTAAACAGTTTCAAACCAGAAGAAGAATTGAAATAACTGTATTAAAGGCAATATCTGACAATTGATGTCTTCTTAAAGAAATGATACCATTTTGTTTACCAATCATTGCATGAATAACAGTATATATCTTATATAATTAAACTTAATATCAATGCAGTCTACGTCTATTCGTTACATTCCCTTGGAAATAATACGAATATTACACTACGTGAAAGGCATGCAAGCAATACTATATATACATTAAAACAATGATTATCATATACAGTCCCACATGAAGTAAAATAGAATGCAATTCAAACGTAAATAAAAACGTGAAACAAACTAATTCATAGTTGGATTTCTAACACAAACTAATTAGTAGATAGCCTTTAGCCCGCTGTACTGCATTTTTAACACATTTGTGTTTTATGTAATGTGTAGACTAAGATCATTCGTACAGTCTGATATTCGTCGACATTTTCATACTCATGTACTTTCTTCAGTGAAACTCGATTAAAACATATGTAGCAATTTGCCAAAATTAGGTGTGATTATTACAATAACAGCAATGCATCGGCCTTAGGGTTAATTCTAAAAAGCAAACACTAAATGCATTTCCTTCAAACAGATTACGATTTATGTGTACATGCATTGACGGTGCAAGATCTAACGCTTTTTATCGAAAACGTCTGCGGTCAAGAATCGCTTACTCTTGTTCAAAACGCTTAAGATAGCTAAATAAAATAACACATATTTAAGACCGATCTTAGAAGTTAAAATCTCAACCGAAAGGCGTGGATATAACATAGATAAAAGAACTCAGACGAAGTAGAAATTATCATTATGAAATATCTTTATTTATGATGATTATGTGCTACCTATTCTGACATGACTAAGAGTACATCCCGTATTAATAAGCGGTGTTGTATACTATACAAACAAAACAATGTGACACCGTCTTGTATTCTGTGAATACTGAAATTCAACTTATCGAGTGTAATTACGGAGAGCAAAGATTCGATGGAACGCACATATGCATCAGTTCCTCTATGATATGTGTGTTCACCGTTCACCACGGTTGTGAAAAATAGGTTTTAATCTACACGTGAATAAATGAGCATTACTATGCACAAACAAAAAACAGTCTTATGAATTTTGCGAGCAATGTAGAGCCATATTGGCCTTCGAATCCGGGCATTCTAATCTGGGTATGCACTGTTCACCAATCAGTCATAGAAGGTTACAGGACACTTCTGTAAAACAGTATCATTTTCGATCCTTAAGCATGGATGTGAAAACATATCTGTATAAACATTTGTAAAATTACATTATGATTGGTTTTTCCAGAACACCTCTCATAAGTATCACTTTGGTAATCAGATGCATAAGCTATCTGATAATGAAGGTCTAAGGTCATTGGCTGTTCTAAATCAAGAACGCCCAATTAACTTAGGTGATTTGTCGTTAATGTTCATATAATAAGATCCGTCTTTGTTTCATAGACTTCTATATAGATTGTGTTATGTAATATCAACACGTTATAATACATCAATCGTTATGTAATATCAACACGTTATAATACATCAATCGTTATGTAATATCAACACGTTATAATACATCAATCGTTATGTAATATCAACACGTTATAATACATCAATCGTTATGT